>APFE031429203.1:0-103055 GCA_000404065.3 Pinus taeda | reverse complement strand
GCATAATACTTCTCACAAGTATCTCCACCTCTGTTACACACAATACAGCTCAGATCTGATCTCCAAATCTCTTCCGTTGCTTGCCTGCCTCCACTGCTCAATACCTGCATGAGAATTGATGATGATTCCAAGGAAACCATGTATTTCCTTGGCTAAATCACGTGAGCACAAGCTACAATGTGGGAAAACTCATTGGTATACTCAATCCCTTGACTGTGCAAGATCTGGTGCACAACTATAGTCACAACTGATAGCAATCTGATTCTCTAACACCTGTCCCTGTTGAACTGAACATGCACTGACATGCAACTGAGTTAACTGATGTATTTGTTAGTTGTATTATGAGTTAATAACTTGTGAATTTATTAATAACTAATTCACCCAACTCATCTCTAGTCTATTTGCCAGTTAGACTAAATACAACCAGTTTAACAAAGCTAAACTGAACACAACTCCATCAACTCCACAATCAACTCCACCAAACTCAACTGATTGAGTTCTAACTGAAGTCATGCATGCAACAACTCAACTGACCCACAAGAAAATGTATTTCCTTCTGACAGCTGCATGTGCCACATCTGTAGCTCAAACTGAAGTGCTCCAAGAGAATAAGATAAAGTTTATAGTCTAAATATTATTATAAGCTAATAATATTTGACTGTTCTATAATTAGACTTGACAGTGTCACCACTGTTGTCTAAAAATAGAGTTTCATCTATTTTTGCCAACTTGACAAATCATCCATAAACAACATCCTGCAACTCATAGACATGATCCATATGTCTAAAAATAGACTTTGCGCCATAATTTGCCTGCAGGCCCACTTAGTGAAGGCGACTCTTTTCAATAAGCTCCATCATCTTGTTATAATCTCAACACTCCCTCTCGAAAAGATATGGATTATCAGCAACCCCTATCCTGCCTCGGTGGTATTCGAATTTTCTCCTGGTGAGAGCCTTCATCAAAATATCAGCATCCTGATCCTCCGTTGGAATGTATGAAAGTAACATGATCCTCCACTGCACACAACCTCTGATATGATGGTACCTGATGTCAATTCTACCATATACTCGGCCTCTTGAGCTCCCTGGCCAATCTACATCCATGAAGCCACATAGCTTCAGCTCATCCAATCCATATCCCGATGTGCCTCTCATGAGCCTGCACACACGCGACTCCACCAACTGCTGGTAACCAGTGGCATCCACTACCTCCGTTGAAGTAGCATCCGTAGTCTTCACATCCAACTAATGAATGTGCCATCCCATCTGTGCTGAGAAAGCAAGAATCGTCCATATGGAAGAATACCTTGCAACAGGTGCAAAGGTCTCCTCATAATCGATCCCCTCTATCTGTGAAAAGCCTCGGGCAACGAATATTGCCTTGTACTTCTCCACACTCCCGTCAGCTGCCTACTTAACCTTGTAGATCCATCTCGAACCCACCACTGATTTCCCTTCCGGTCTAGGAACAATCTCGCATGCACTGTTTCTGACAATAGAATCATACTCTTCCACCATGGCGTCTACCCATGCAGGATCCTCCACAGCTTCCTCAAAAGAGGATGGCTCAGTCACAACACACTTGCTCATTAAGAGCCATGTATCCAGTGTACCGATCAGGTGACTGTCTCTGCCTGCGTTGGGCTTTAGGTGGTCCTACAACTTTCTCTGCATCTTGAGCCAGTCGCTCAGCTTCTGTCAAGCGCTTTCGCCCTCTGATGGTTGGCGCTGCATGAGTGGTCTCTTCCACTCCATGAACCTCGTTCTGTGGCTGATCCACGTCCTGAAGCTCATCCTTAGGAACTAATAGCTCCTCATCTGCATGCAAGTGTAGCTCCCTCTCAAGCGAACACTTCATGGCTTTCTCCTCCTGAAATTTTATATCCCTTTTCAAACTCTCTAAACATGAAATAGACCGAGTTATCATTGTTGTTAGACTCGTTAAAACATCAAAAAGTGACAAACTTGTCCATTATGACAAAGCCGAGTTTCACCTTCACTAGACTCGTTAAAACATCACATAGCGATGGATTCACTCGAAGGGTGGAATTATACAACAAGCATATGTTATCCTCCTCAAGCTTGATAAAAATAAAGAGGTATTGGTCAATAATGACTGGGGAAAATGGGAAAAAGGGTAAACCACTTTATGGCAACAGGTTTCTCTTGAACATGACACTTTCACTTCATCATTGTGACTATTTGGGTTGGGTTATCTGCTTGATGGTCATCATACCTTGGTCTATCATACCATCCATTACTTTTGTTTTGGGTCAATGCTGCCATTCCATTCAGTGTCACTGACATGTTTAAGAGAAGTCACTGAGTTTAAAATTCATCCTTTGCAATACTGATAAACCTTGATTTTCATGACCGCCATTCCTAAACCTTGTGTCATCAACCAAATTCTGTCTCTAAAATCATTACACTCGTTTTGTGTCGTTGATGTGGGATACATGAAGGCCTTCTTGCGGTGAGTCGCTTCTTGTTGACATTAGCACATTATCCAAGAAGTTGACTTAGAAACACCCTTCTAGTACCTTGAAGCTTGCATACATTAATGGAAGGTTTCTCACTTTTGGTGATAGGTTGACATCACTGGCCTTTGACTAAAAGGCTTTGTATGGTGTTCGACATCAAAACATCCATTCACACCATGAAAAATGTATTGCAGTACCTTGAGGATCATTATCATTATCGGTGATTTCTCTCGTGTCTGTTAACGTCTTACATCATTGACTCATAATAAGATGATGTCTTTGCATGCTCGACTTTAGATCACATATTCGCATGGTTAGACTCGTACTTGAGCGAATGATTGAACGAGATAGAAGACCCCAGATCTAGTTTCATCTATCCAGGTTGTGATTTCAAGAAATGTACCAAATCATTCGTACAATGGCTTTACATTGATGGTCATCCTATAACGGGTCTATATCTGTAGATGACTGTCTATGTACTTGTAATGAAAGTTTATATGCTGAGCATGGGTATACCTTCCCTCAACAATTCATGAGAAAAAATAAAAATATCATGATATTATGTATTGTAATTGATGCAGGTCACCATCCACTTCGGAACCTCCTCATCACATCGTAAAGCATATCACTCGACATTAACATTTTTGACTTCATGCTTTAGGGGGCAGCTGTTATAGATCCATTTGGGAACATCACTCCCATCATTCAGATCAGTACCATTAGGGCTCATCAAGCTCTAATTTAGTTTCTACATGCCCTAGACAAGTCAACACTTTGAATGCCTCCTTCCCTGAAATTTTCATGGCTTGAAGACATCCTAAAATGACTCCTTGAAGGACCAGCGCAGGTAGGCCCATGCAAGGGTGCTCTGCAGAGCACTTAGGCCCACTTTGACCTGTGCTGGGCGAGATTGAGTGAATTCAACATAGGATTATGGGAATATTCTTATCTTCTAGAGATTTCTAGACGATTCCCACATTTATCATCTCCTATGAGCTTGAAAATGGATGAGGAATGAGTTAAGTAACCTCCTATCCTCTCATCCCTTCCTCCATGGAAACTACTTCTAAGTATGGAAGGCCATTCAATACCCTCATTTATGACAAAACCTCCTCCATTTGCCTATAAATTGAGCACTCATCTAAGTGATTAGGGGCTGGACTTTGAGAATTTGTAAGGAGATACTGTTGGTGTGAGAATTGAGAGTATAAGCAAGTGTTGTTATGCTGCCGGAGTGTTGTGCTATTGATGTGATGTTGGTTGGAGCCCAAGCTAGAAGAGTGATAATGGATCAGACTTCATGGTTGTAATTCTTCCTTCTACTTAATAGGGTTGTTGACACCTTTTTCCATATGCTTATCTTGATATATTATGTTTATATGTGTGATTGTATATGATTCCATTTACTTATAGTGGATAGATCTCTTGCTTTGATTGGTTCTTTGTCTTTTGTTTATGCTTGCAGGTAATTTTTGAGTGAGTTAAGTTCAAGAAGGAGCGACGAGAGTCATACAAAGGAGACAAAAGGAAAGAGAAAGAACAAGAAGGTGATTTGATTCCCTTTGTCTTATTTATTGTCTATAGAAAATGGATAAGCGCTTTAAATCTGTTGTTCTAGGTATAGCTACCTACCTAGGGAATTAGTATTTATCCATAAATGCAAAATTCCTCATAACACTACGGCCAACACTACTGTTACACAAGAACCATCAGTGAAGACAGAAGCCGATCCAGAGAAAAATGATGTATAGAAGTCTGTGGCTAACACAACTGCTACACGAGAACCAACAATGAAAATGGAAATTGAATAGGAAGATAAAGAAACTGTGACAAAATCCACTGACGAAGCTATTGTTACACAAGAACCAACAGTCGAGGTGGAACAGTTTCACCCTCAGAAGGCTGTTACACCCTCAATTGATAGTGCATGCAGAAGAACAACGAAACTTGATGAAGGATGGTTCTGAGAAGATGTTGTTGTTGCCAGAGCTGCAAAAATGGAAGTAGCTAGCTCTCTCTCTACAGGAGGGAGTGATCTCACTCAAAGTACATAAAAGAATGATGGACTCCCTGAGAGAAAAATGGATAAAATAAGAATGGGAAAGAGAAGAGGAAGCACAGAGGCACAAAGAAGTTATAAAGAAGAAGGATGAACATTTGTATTAGCTGAATCGACAGGTCTTGAACCTGATGGGCGATAAGACCAAACCCTGTGACCTTGCTCTAAACCTGCCAGCATGTAGGCGACCATCCCCATCATACCCAGTGTTCCTTTGGGAATGTTATTACTTATTTCAATTAAAGGAAGTCTTTGAAAGTAGGTCCTTTATGGGTTCTTCAACCCGTACTTTTTTGGAAATTTTTCGCTCCTGTGACTTTGATGAACAGAGTTTACTGTGTGAGCTATTCTTGCACAATATCATGTGTGAATATGTTAGCACGAATACGGTGGCGAGTGTCCTCTCCTACATGGGGGATTTATAGTTGCTGGCCTTCCTTTCATTTGTGAGGAGTTAGATTGAGTGGCACCTTGCCAAGAAATTAGTAGAAGCCAATGAGGAGAGAACAACATTGTGGGTCAAAGTTGAACCAGGGATGGCTTACGAACTCAGGCATGAGTTTAAACTATTCCTGATGACTCCAAAAATCAGAGAGGAATTGACTGCCTACAGAAAAAGGATCGTGAGGATCTACCTCAACTTGTATACAGAGATGAAAAGACGAGCGTTAGTAGGATGTCTCAAGCACATTGAGGCCTGTAGCGTTGAAATACAAGAAGGGGATCCTTTTGAGTACAAGAAATTTTTGGCTGCTGTAACATGGGTTCTAGAATATGCTCAGATTGTACAGACACTGGGGGCATTCTGGATCGGCCTCAGATTCAAATTTCCTTTGATATGGTTGCCAGTGGAGGAGTATCAGCCAGATTACTGCCTATGTGACTACGAAGAGGAATCTTGGCCACGTCAGTTGATATTCATTCAAGGATTCAGATCTTCGGGTGATAACATTGTTGGTGCCTACAATTTCACATATTTTCATTGGAGGTACAATAGAAGGAGCTGAGACTCTGCATGGGGACATGAAGTTGCTCCAGTTGGGGGGATATGTTAGGTGTGGTTTCTTACCTATTTTCTACACATTCTTTCCCTAGTTTTGACCTTTCTGTACTCTAGGCCTATGACTTTACATGATCCATTTCCCTGTTTTCTCAACATTTTAAACCATTCTACTGCCATGTTACTTTATTGTATTTTACCGAATAATACGAGGCTTTATTCCTTTTTGTGGTTAACTGGGAGAGTATTGAAGAAGTATTTTGGGAAGCTCTTCTTTTCAGGTGATGGCTTGCGAGAACAAAGCTATGAAGTAGACAAGAAATGTGGAGTAACTATAGAAAAGGGTAGAACGATTCACTATTACACCCCAGATGCTGTTACACATTGGATGTTGTTACACATTAGATTCTTTTATAGGATGCTGTTACACTACGCGCTAATACAAGAGTCCACCGTCACACCAAAAGTATTGTCGCCAGAGATGTCGTGACATCCTGAACTGCCATTCACTTGATGCTGTTGTGCCGAAGCTGGGAAATGTGGGTACTATTCCACATAACAACTGTCGACAGTAAGGATTGTTTATTTTGGAAGCAACAAGGCCCAAGTAGTTGCAATCATAACTGATGTATATTTGTATTTAGCAATAGGTTGTAACTACTTTTATTTTTGATCAACACGAGAATTGTGAGATTCTCATGACTGATCTGTTTCTAATTTTGTGTTGTAATAACTATAAAGGAACTCGATTTTTCATGTACAAGGACACGACACATAGAAAAGTACTGTTACTCTGCTTCTGTAATTCTGAGTTTACTCTTAATATTAATAAGCAAGGTGATGCTGTTACTGTTCTTCAACTGATTCATTAATCACTTTTGTGTTATTCCTATGCCCTGCTGAGGAGGAAGATCCCTCCTCTTTGGTAGGGATTGCAGTGATAGAGGTAGTGTAAATTCTAGTTTAGCTAATTAATTTATGGTTTCTCGCTATTTCTGTACAAATTGTGGATTACATTCGCTATTATTTCCATTTATATTATGCTATTACACTGAGTTAATCAACATAATGGCAGTAACTAGTTGGAGTAGATATTAGTTCATGTGTGGCGCGCCTTTATTTTGATAGCTACGAAGTGTGATTGAATTTTGTAGAGTGTTTTTATTTCTACATGCATGGTTTGATTCAACAATTTAGATCAATGACATCTTTTACTATTTTCTACATTTCCTTATTCTTGGCTGGAATGCATCGACACAGACAGTGTGAACTCCATTGAAACAACAAGACCTACCTTGGGTTGACAAGTGAATGTTGTAGTCTCAGTCAATTAAGGTTGAATAAAGCAACACTATAGACGGCGACCGAATCGTGGGCAAAATACAAGCACCACATTTCCCTAGAAGGGCATGACCACCACTTCACCTTCTTCTCCTCCCTCTTTGTCTCATTGCCATGGTGTAAGTAGGACCAGATTCCCAACGTTTTCTATTTGAGGCTCTTCTCGCAAAGGGACAAAAATCCAGGCTGGATCCAAAACCGACACAACCAGGAAAACAACAAGCTAGGTTGTCACAATCCCTCCAAGTAATTGGACCCGACTCAAGACTTGACCTTTAAATTGAAAGAGAAGAAGTTATTATCTCCTCATTAGACTTGATGCCATTAACCATTGAACCTTCAACTACACAAATCAGGACCAAGACTTTGCAGTATCTATAACATCCTTGGTGCAAATTCCATGTAATAAAAGTAAATAAAGGAAAAAACAATAACCATGGTTGATGGGACACGTATTCCAAGCTGAATGTTGGGAAAGACATCCTAGTGGGTGTTCGTTTGGTTTATTATGGCTAAGGAAATTGGAAAAGGCAATGACTAAGACTTTGGAAAGACAAAATGACATTATTGGCACAATTATTTATGATAATAATGGAAATTAAGAGAAAGGGAAGATGAAAGGTCACATGTTGCATGTGAGGATGCAATTAAAGGAGAATAGTGGAAAACGAAGAAAATAGAGGCCTCATTAATAAAAAGGCTTCTGAGGATCAGTTGGAAAGTTTAGTTAATGTTAAGCTCTTGGTCAGTGTAACCTTTTGTCAATTGAGTTTTGGAGCTCTCTCATTATTCCCTCTCTCTCTCTCTCTCTCACTCTTGGACACTCAGAGTTTTCTTGGAGCACTTTGGCATTGGAGCAAGAAAGGCAAAGAAGGAAAGAGGAAGCAAAGATCAAGTAGGGAAAGGAATGATCAAGCAACTACATTAGGCTGCTTTGCCGGTATCGATTTGCATGTGTATTTTCCTTTCTATATTTGGCATGCATGGTATTGCATGTGGCTATTTTCTATCATGGCATGGGTTTTTCCAAGTGTAACAGTGCTTTCAGCTTAGCCTTTCCATTTCCGGATAGCCATGGTGTGATGGGGTTCTCATGTTTTGGTTGAGTTGGATTTCCAGATGGCTTCAAAGATGAGGGGTGGATCTTTGAGTGATAGAGCACATGGCCTAATGTTCCGTGAACCAGACTTTGGATCACGGTAAAGCCACTGGCCTAGTGACCCCTGAGCCAGACTGTGGGTTGCGGTAAATCCATGATTGTGTTGCCTTGGTGGGCCTATGAATACTTGACGGTGAATGACAGGATATATGGTAAAGCCAAGAGGTTGTTTTCTCTCCATTGCGTCTAGTAATCTTGGGTTTGGGATATGCGGTAAATCCTGGAGAATTGGTCTTGGTTTAGGTCCTAGTGATCTAGGTTTAGATTGTAGTAAAGATTGAGAGACAAGAAGTTAGGAAAGTTTCTCATGGTGTAGGTGGAGAAATTGTAGAAATTCCCACTGGAGATCAACAGATTATGCAATATACTAAAGCAAAATACAAGATCTACTTCTACAACAAACTTACGGAAGCTTAATCGATTTTGATCAAGATCAAATAGAACACATATAACTGAGAATGAGAAATCAATCACACATGAACACAGAAGAATACTCTGGGGAAAGCCTCAGCTAAAAACCTTGATCTCTGTATTATCATACAAGTGGAATATGTTTAGATTACACAAAGAATTAGCTCACAAGCTATCCTACTCTCAGTACAATCCAACAATACAACTCACAGACTGAATAGACACAAGATATGCCTGCCCTCAACCTCCAAGCCTCCTATTTCCTTGCGCAGTTTTCCTTGGGGTGCAATGCTGCCACCTATGTGAATTGGCCTCATCACACACTCATCAAACCCAAAAGTAACTGTGCAATCTCCAAGGAATGAATTCCTTCTGCATGCAAGAGATATCCTCCATGGAATATTCCCGCAACTGATAGTACACTGTCCCATCATCTGATCTCAACTGGGTCTCTATCTGAACTGACATGCATGAGTTATTTATGAGAGAATATTCAGTTATTTGAAGTGCAATAGTTACATGCATGCATGCATTAACTAACTGAACTCACAATTAGTTTAGTAAACTATTTGAACTAATCTAACTAGACTTAACTCAGTTAACTAAGCTAACTAATTACAACTCAAAGTACAACTCATCTTGATATCCTTTAATCAAGGGATAACTTCCTCAATCAATGGAGAAACTGTTACATGTCTTCACATAGAATTCATGTTTGATTTTCTACAACTAATTAACTCAAGATGAATTAGTTAATTATTTTACAAACAACTGCTAAGATAAAATTCTAATTTTAATTCTCAATTTTAGTTTAGGGACTAACTAAAATTGGAATGTATCTCAAAATTCTATTTATAGCAGTGCTAATTTTAGCACTTCTATTTTTAGCATTTCTTGTTGCTATTTTCAACACTCCCTCTCAACAAGAAAAGGATTATCAGTAGCCCCAATCCTATCCTTGTGGAACTCGAACTTGCATTTTGACAATGCCTTAGCAAAATATCTACATCTTGTTCCTCGGTCAAAACATACAACAACAACATGATCCTCTTGACCACATAGTCTCGAAGATGGTGGTATCAGATATCAATGTGCTTGGACCTGTCATGAAAAAATGGATTCTCAAAGAGTTTGATACAATTCTGATTATCGCAGTAGATCACAGTTGGATCCGTCCTCTGACCAAACAATCCCACTAGAATCTTCCACATCCAAATGGCCTCGCATGCTGCCTGACTGACAGCCATGTATATAGCCTCTACTGAGCTAAGTGAAACTGACCTCTGTTTCCTACTGTACCAAGAAACTGCTGCTAAACCAAGGTTGAAGATTCCTCCAGAAGTGCTCTTTTGGTCTAATGGACTCCCTGCCCAATCTGCATCTATGAAGCCTTGAAGCTTCATTCCCTCTGTTTGACTGTACCACAATCCATACTGATATGTGCCTCTGAGGTATCTCAGCACATGCTTGGCTACCTTCCAAATCAACTTGGCAGGCTAAACCATAGCTTGACTCAGCTAGTTCACTGCAAAGCATAAGTCTGGTCGTGTGTTCACTAGATACATAAGTGAACCAACAAGCTGCTGATAAACAGTAGCAACTAGTACCTGACCTGAAGTAGCATCCTCCTTCACCTAGTTCCCAACTAGAGGAGTCTGCATGGGCTTGCACTTCTCCATGTGAAAGTGTCTAAGTATCTCATTGGCATACTTGCCTTGAGACACAAATACTTCCCCATCTTTTTGCCACACTTCCATGCCTAGAAAGTAGTGCATAAGACCCATGGCTTTCATCTCGAACTCTCTTGCAAGGTCCTCCTTGCAAGAAGATCAACTGATCATCACCTGTCAAAATCAGATCATCGACATAAAGAACAATGATCAATGGCTTACCTTCTACCATGATGTGGTAAAGGTTCGCATCTACTTCACTCTTGGTGAAGCCTAACCCAGTGAAATAGCTGTTGATCCTAGTGTACAAAGCACGATGTGCTTTCTTCAGCCCATACAAATCCCTCTTGAGTCGGCACACATGCGACTCATGATTGAAGGTCTCAAAACCTTTCGAATGCTCAATGTACACCTCTTCCTCTATCTTCCCATTGAGGAACACTTTCTTCACATCCATCTGATGGATCTTCCAACCCATATAAGCTGATAGTACCAACATCGATCTGATAGATGAGTACCTTGCTATAGGAGCAAAGGTCTCATCGTAGTCGATCCCCTCGACCTGTGAGAAACCTCAGGCAACAAACCCTACCTTATGTTTCTCAACACTGCCATCAACTACCTATTTCACCTTATAAAGCCATCTAGAACTAACCACTGACTTGTCCTGAGGTCTTCAGAAAACATCCCACACACTGTTTCGAATGATAAAGTCGTACTCCTCTACCATGGCATCAACCCAGACTGGTTGCTGCACTACCTCCTCGAATGAAGAAGGTTCAGACTCTACAAACTCCCCAACCAAGGCCATGTAACCAGTGTACCGTTCAGGTGACCTCCTCTATCTGCGCTGAGAAGATGGCTGTCCCACATTCTCTCATGCATCCATCATCAACCTGTCAGCTTCCCTTGAGCATTTCTGCCCATCTTTGGAAGACTCAGCATGAGTGGATGTCTCCACTCCTAGATCCTCTGCATGCGGCTGCTCTGCATTAATATGAGGCTCCTCCTCCTTAGGAACTGAAAGTTCCTCCTTTGCTTGCAACTTGAGCTCCCTCTCAAGTGATACTTGCATGGCTTTCTTCTTGTCGAACTTCAGATCTCTGCGTACCACTGTCCTCTGATTGGTAGGAAGGTACACCCGATAGTTGTGGGGTGTATCAGTGTACCCCAAAAGTATCCGCAACACAGCTGTTGGATCTAGCTTCTTCCAGGAATCTTTTGTCACATGGAAATAAATCGATGATCCAAAGATCTTGAAGTGACTCACATCTGGTCGGTTCCTAGAAAAGGCCTCCATAGGTGTCTTCATTCCCAGTATATGGTGTGGGCTTCTGTTCTGCAAGTATACTGTTGTATTGCATGCCTCAGCCCACAAATGAAGTGGTAGGCTTTGGTCATGCAACATCGCTCGAGTTGCTCCCACAATCGATCTGTTCTTCCTTTCGGCCACCCCATTCTGCTGTGGGTTATGGGGTGCCATCAACTCTCGTTTAATTCCTTTTGCAGCACAAAAGTCCTTAAACTGTTGGGAGACATACTCTCCACCATTGTCACTATGTAAGGCTTTTATCTTCTTTCCATATTATTTCTCTGCCAAGGCTTTAAACTCACAAAACCTCAAGAAGGTCTGATCCTTCTTTTGCCTAAAGTAGATTCAACATCTAAGAGAAAAATCATCAATAAAAATAACATAGTACCTTTGTTTAGCGGTGGAGGCTGTAGAGAATGGTCCACAAACATCTGTGTGAACTCGCTCTAGGATTTCTCCAGTTCTACTGTCTTAGTCCTGAAAGGAAGATTTCACATACTTACCCAAGGTACAACCTTTTCATGTATCCGTCTACTCTAGTTTTCCCTTGGGAAGTCCGGTAGAAATCTGTTGCATGATCTTCAAGGCCCATGGTGTAATTGGCCCAATATTCTATGCCATAGCTTGCCAACATCTTGGCTTTGCACCCTCTGCTTTGGAAGTCAATGTAGCACAGTCGTCTACCTCTAGCTTGTAGAGATTCTTAACTCGAATCCTAATCCTCTTGGTCTATCCGGTATCGATATGTCTCAGGAATACCTTTCCTTTACTAAAGACTACATCATAGCCTTTATCTTCTAGCATAGCGATAGACACAAGATTCTTCTTCAGACTCGATACATAATTTACATCAATCAGGGTGAGAGGAGGTCCATGCTCCCTCTGAAACATAACCATACCTTCACCTGAAACATGGTACTTTCCATCATCGCCCATCTTGATTCACATCTAGAGATCCTTCTCCTCCAGGTTACTGAAAATATTCTTGTCACCAGACACATGGAAAGAGGCTCCACTGTCTAGGTACCACACACATTCCACCATGGATGAAACCATTCATGCGATGAGAGAGAAATCCAACTTGAACTATGAGGCCAATGCCTCACCATCTGATCCCTTCTTTGATTTCTTCTGTGGAAAATTCATAGCATAATGGCCCACCTCATGACAACGAAAGCATCACACTTTTGATTTGTCAAACTTCTTCCCACCATGGGAAGAAATGGATTTGGAATGGGACGCCTTCCCTTTCCCTTTCCTTGCCTTCCTCGCCAACGCTAGATTTTCTTCATCATCTTGCTTTGATGAAGATCCATCTCTAGTGCTTCTTCTTATCTCCTCCTGCATCAGATTCGACCAAAGTCGTTCCAAATATGGCAGTTTTTCTCTTCCATTTACCGAGTCTTGGTAGCTATGCAAGCTCTTAGGAAGACCAAGGAGAGAAAGACTCACCATGTCATCATTGACTGTCGTGATCCCTACACTTCCAAGCTCATCCCTGCAGGTGGCGAGCTTGTTTAGATATGTAGAGATCATGTCACCCTTTTCACACTTGATTTTCCGAAGCTTGTCTTTCAGCGCCAGCTTCCTCTGATTGATGTTGTTCTGATATATATCTTTCAATGTTTTCCACATTGAAAACAATGTCTCCTTTGATTAAGGTCTTGTTCAACGTATTTCTTTTGCATCATTGTTTCCCTATTCTTTTACTGTTTCTGAGTTATCATTCCATTTTGGGAAGTGACTTGGGATCTGGGCTTGAAAAAGTGGCTGAAATCCCGGAGTCATTGGCAGGCAAGCCTATGAGAGTGACTTTGGGTTTCTGGATGCTCTCTTGCCTATAACATGGCAGTGACTAAGGCCTAAGATGTCAAAAACATCAGTAGGACCCTGGGACAGGATGTCTAAGTGGATGACATGTCTCATGAGGGTTTTGTTGCTAATGTGGATAGGTTGGTTGATGAGTTTCGTCGATTCCACTTCCTTAAGGTCACATAGGTGATCAAATCCAATCATAGTAGCCTCTCGTCGCATGATTACCTAGTTAGCATGGTTACTTGGATAAATGTGGGAGGAGGGTGTTACATAGTGGTATCAAAACATGGTTCGCCCCTCAGACTAGATGGGTGGTGTGCGTTGGTCATGCATGAATGTCAGTTTCATGTGTGCCTCTTACACTTTCATTCCATGTGCTTGTTGCATTGCATAATGAATGATCATGGTTATAGGAAGGTTTTCATGAGGAACTTGATTTTATTTTGTAGAATGCATCGTCAGGAGTATATGACTAGTTATATGATCATATGTAGCTTGATTACATCCTTGTATGTTAGGTTGAATTCTTGTATGTTTGATTACATGTATCAATATTGTAGGTTGGTTACAAGAATTGATCGCTTATGCTCGATTACATGCGTTCATGCATATGTGTAGTTGATTAGGCATTGCTTATGCATGTTGATAGTTGCAGGTGGAAATGTGTACAATGGAGTAATGGTTATTGTCATGCACAAGGTCATGGTTTGTGAAGTTGATATGGGCGTACATTGATGACTGTACTCTAGCTAGAATGATGTGAATATGGTTTGGTACTCATGTGTTATATGTCTATATGTAGTTGTCATGCATGTATGGTCTTGGTTATAATTATGCATGAATAATAGGTCAAACATGCCTTGTGAAGTCATGGTATGCAATTTGGGTCATCAGGGTGATATTGGTATCTTATGATCCTAACGTGTTGGTTGAGATAAAATAGGAGATGCAGGTCATCATAATGAGGTTGCAACATTGCAATTTGGGGTAAGAGCAGATCATCATACATGCATTGTATGTTTGACATGTAGTTATGTAAGTCAACAATTTTTATATGCATTAGGTTTATATACATTATGCTTATGTACATGTCTTTTGATGTCATGGTTGCATACATGATAGATTCTAGTTGATTGGTGTAGTTATATGCACATGTTAGATAGTCATGCGTGATAGTAACATGTGTTTGTATGCATTTATTTTGTTGTTAATGTTAGATGACTTTATGATTATGTTATATGTTAACTTATTATTATATGACAATTAGCTTGACGATTAAGTTATATGTTGTTGATGAACATGATATATCACTTATGGTTGTTATATGTTATTAACTTGAAGATTAGGGTTATTTCATTAAGATATTGACGTCATATGTATCATGTTAAATTGGATTGGCCTATCTAGATATTTAGGGTTACGACATTTAGGTATGTGTCGACTTATTGCATTGCATTGTGTGTTACTAATCTAGACCGATCATACATATGTGATTGCTATGCATAGATGAAATTTTTTTGTGAGCTTATGATGTGAACATGTTAGTTAGTTACTGTTATGGATATCATGATTTATGTTTGAGTTGATATGTTGAGAAGTTATATCATGCTAACTAGATTGATTGTGCAGACAAGATAACCTCCGTTGAGATACAACAAGGTACACCTTTTCTTATGTCGTATATTTGGTGCTTGACTGTTTGATTATGTTGTCTAGTTAATTTATTTAACATGGTATGTTGCAAGTTGGTTGATTTATGTTTGAGTTGATATGTTGAGAAGTTATATCATGCTAACTAGATTGATTGTGTAGACAAGATAACCTCCCCTGAGATACAACAAGGTACACATTTTCTTATGTCGTATATTTGGTGGTTGACTGTTTGATTATGTTGTCTAGTTAATTTATTTAACATGGTATGTTGCAAGTTGGTTGAATGTTTGATGATGATATGAATGTTGGGAAAACTTATTTATGCTATGAAAGCTCCTTCATCAGTATTAAAAAACTGTGTTTAGGATCGTCTCAAATTAACCAAAATGTGAAGGATTATGTGTCAAGTATTGAGTGTCTTTTATGAGCAATTTATGAGATTAATTAGTTGTTTAAAACACATATACAACAAGTAAAATTATAGATAAATAAAACACAACAAAATCATAACACAAAGATGATAAAGGAGTTCACCCCTCCTGGGCTACATCTCCTAGGACCTGCTTCAATGGTTAGGCCCTCTTTGGATTAATGGTCAATTCTATGATTAAATGGACTTGCAGTACTCCACTAGATTTTCAACCTTCTCCATTGGATTCTAAAGACCCAAAAACTCCAAAATGACTTTCCAAGCTCTTGAATTAGACTTCAGCTGATCTAGGTTTGACCTCCTCTCGTGGTGGCCCTATGCTTCCTTAAAATCAACATAGAAAAATCATGTACAAAAGTGCCTTTCTACCTCTGCAACCTATTCCATTGTATTCAGAGCATCCAAATCATCTAGGAATGACTCTTTCTGAGCCAAAATTGGTCGAAAAATGCCAAAGTTATGGCCTCTTCAGTTTTCCCTAGGAAAACTCCACCAAAACTGGAGAAACTCTAGTTAAATCCGCCAAATTTGGAGTAAATGCCGAAATTAATGGCCCTGACAAAAGATCCGAAAACTAAATCCTTTCTTAATTAAATGATAAAGTTGGATTAATTAACATTAATATGAAGTTAGCACATAAATCGCGCGGTCAGCATAAAATGCTGGTTGCCGGTTTCAAGGTTGGTCACATGTGGAGAATTGCTCGATGGTTGTGTAACTGCTAGCAGTTAAGGTTACCGATTTTCACATGTGTGGTTAATGCTAGCCTTACCTCCCAATCTGCCAAAGTTAAACTTCAAATAGTATTCATGTCCCCTCATTGTTAAGTAACATTGTTATGGTGTAGCAATGGAGCTTTGCGCTTGTGCGAGCAAGGTCACGGGTTCAACTCCCCAGCCTGCCCATGAATTTTTTTCCATTATGCACCGATGCTCATAGGCCTTTGGGGAGGGACACATGGCAGCCTCCGGGCTTTCCGCATGTAACATTCTCATTAGTCCACCCATATGCTCCAAAACAATAATGTGCCACCAAGTTTCAATATGCGATTGAGCTACCTGAGGGAATATTCTCTAGAATATTCCTTTTGCTGATTGGGCTGTATGGATGCCCAGTCAACATCCCAGTCACAAAATTTTGCCTATTTGACCAAACGAACAACATGCTCTAACTTTCTCATACGAACTCCATTTTGAGTGAAACAAGTTGCATTGGGATCGTATCTCCAAGACAAACGTGGTAGTTTAGGTTTTGAGAAATTTCGAGCAATTTGATTTTTGAGAAAATTTTTTCCCCTAATCTAGATTCTGATCAGTCTTTCTCACTGACAGGCTTTTGGACCAACAAAATCTTGTTATCTGATGAGAGCTGAATACTCTTCTCCTTCCCAAGTTCTATCAGTTGATTATACTTGGAAAAATATCCATGAAAACCACTTGGGTTCACGGAGATGCCTTGCCTTGCAAATGGCTTGGCACTTCAACCAATGTTCTCCTTTTGCTACTAACCCAATCTAACACTTGCTCGCTGCTTGTTGATTAAACACTCTATTATACCAAAGAAATCCCTCGGTGCTTGGAAAGCTGATTGATGGCCTTCCCACTAAGAATCATGTTCCTCCTTTGCAACATATGCATTCAATGCAAGCTTTTCCTTGGAAAACACTTTTCCATGTCAATGTTCAATATAGCAACAAGAAATGCTAAATATAGAAGTGCTAAAAATAGCACTGCCATAAATAGCATTTTGGGATACCTTCCTATTCTAGTTAGTCCTATAACTAAAATTGAGAAGTAAAATTTGAATTTGTTCTTAGCAGCTGTTTGATTAATAATTAATTAATTCATCTTGAGTTAATTAGTTGGAGAAAATCAAATTGGTTGGAGAAAATCAAACATGAAGTCTATGTGAGGACATGCAACAGTTATTCCATTGATTGAGGAATTTATCCCATAGTTAAAGAGATAAGGATGAGTTGTAATTTGAGTTGTAATTAGTTAGCTCTGTTAACTAAGTTAAGTCCAGTTAGATTAGTTCAAATAGTTTGTTGAACTTATTGTGAGTTCAGTTAGTTAATGCATGCATGCATGTAATTGCTGCACTTAAGATAATTGAATATTCTCTCATAAATAACTCATGCATGTCAGTTCAGATAGAGACCCAGTTGAGATCAGATGATGGGACAGTGTACTATCAGTTACAAGAATATTCCATGGAGGATATCTCTTGCATGCAAAACGAATTCATTCCTTGGAGATTGCGCAATTACTTTTGGGTTTGGTGAGTGTATGATGAGGCCAATTCACATAGGTGGCAACATTGGACCCCAAGGAAAACTACGCAAGGAAATAGGAGGTTTGGAGGACTGAGGGAAGGCATATCTTGTGTCTATTTAGTCTTTGAGTTGTACTGTTGGATTGTACTAAGAACAGGATAGCTTGTGAGCTGATTCTTTGTGTAATCTGAACATATTTCCACTTGTATGATAATACGGAGATGAGGGTTTTAAGCTGAGGCTTTCCCAAAATTATTCTTCTATGTTCATGTGTGATTGATTTCTCTTCATCTATTATATGTGTTCTATTTGATCTTGCTCATAATCGATTAAGCTTCCGCAAGTTTGTTGTTGAAGTAGATCTTATATTTTGCTTTAGTATATTGCATAATCTGTTGATCTACAGTGGGAAATTCTACATGGTATTAGAGACAAGTTGATCAAAGCGAAGAATAGTATACAAAGAAGGGTGAAGTTTGAAGTTTGAAGTTCCTGATTATAGAAATCGAGTTCTTATCACATCTCAATTTCACCAATGGCGTTCAACGGTTTAAGACTCGAGTATGCCCTTGATGGCAGCTCGAATTATATAGCTTGGAAGGATCGCATGGAAGCAATATTAGGGACAATGGTCTAAAGGACTTCATTGATAAAGAAGTCCCCAAGCCAGCAGTAGCTAATGCTACAGAATTAGCAGAATGGAAGAAATATGTGGCTAGAGCAAGGAGAATCCTCCTGGAGGGAGTTCGAGACCACATTGCCTCGAGCCACCATGGGAAGGAGACATCGTTTTCGATGTGAAAAACATTGAAAGATCTATATCAGAACAACAACGATTAGAGGAAGCTGGTGCTGAAAGACAAGATTTGGAAAATCAAGTGTGAAAAGGGTGACACGATCTTTACATATCTGAAAAAGCTCACCACCTGTAGGGATGAGCTTGGAATTCTAGGGATCACGACAGCTGATGATGAAATGGTGAGTCTTGCACTCCTCGGTCTTCCTAAGAGCTGGCATAGCTACCAAGACTCGGTTAATGGAGGAGAGAAACTGCCATATTGGGAACGACTTTGGTTGGATCTGATGCAGGAGGAGATAAAAAGAAGCACCAAACATGGATCTTCATCAAAACAAGATGATGAAGAAAATCTAGCCTTAGTGAGTAAGGCAAGGAAAGGGAAAGGGAAGGCATCCCATCCCAAATCCAGTTCTTCCCATGGTGGGAAGAAGTTTGACAAATCAAAAGTGCGATGCTTTCATTGTCATGAAGTGGGCCATTATGCTACAAATTGTCCATAGAAGAAATCCAAGAAGGGATCCTCCAAGGGATCTGATGGTGAGGCACTGGCCTCACAGTTTGAGTTGGATTTCTCTCTTATCGCATGCATGGTTTCATCCATGGTGGGATGTGCTTGGTACCTGGACAGTGGAGCTTCATTCCACATGTCAAGTGACAAGAATATTTTCAGTACCTTGCAGGAGAAGGATCTCCAGATGCGGATCGAGATGGGCGATGATGGAGAGTACCGTGTTTCAGGTGAAGGTACGGTTGTGTTTCAGAGGGAGCATGGAGCTCCCCTCACCCTGAGTGATGTAAAGTATGTACCAGGCCTAAAGAAGAATCTTATGTCTGTTGCTATGCTAGAATATAAAGGCTATGATGTAGTCTTTAGTAAAGAAAAGGTATTCCAGAGGCATATCAGCACTGGACATACCAAGAGGATTGGGATTCGAGTAAAGAATCTCTAAAAGTTGGAGGTAGACGACTGTGCTGCATTGAGTTCCAAAGCTGAGATGGTGCTGAGCGAAGATGTTGGCATGCTATGGCATAGAAGATTGGGCCACTTGCACCATGGGGCCTTGAAGATCATGCAACTGATTTCTACTAGACTTCCTAAGGGAAAATTGGAGCAGACAGATACATGCAAAGGTTGTACGTTGGGTAAGTATGTGAAATCTTCCTTTCAGGATCAAGACAGTAGAGCTAGAGAAATCCTGGAGCGAGTTCACACAGATGTTTGTGGACCATTCTCTACATCCTCCACCACTAAACAAAGGTACTATGTTATTTTTATTGATGATTTTTCTTGTAGATTCTGGATCTATTTTATGCAAAAGAAGGATCAGACCTTCTTGAGATTTTGTGAGTTTAAAGCCTTGCCAGAGAAAGAATCTGGAAAGAAAATAAAAGCCTTGCGTAGCGACAATGGTGGAGAGTATGTCTCCTAGTAGTTTAAGGACTTCTGCACTGCAAAAGGAATTAAACAGGAGTTGACGGCACCCCATAACCCACAGTAGAATGGGGTGGTCGAAAGGAAGAATATATCGATTGTGGGAGCAGCTCGAGTGACGTTGCATGACCAAAACCTACCACTTCATTTGTGTGCTGAGGCATGCAATACATCAGTATACTTGCACAACAGAAGCCTGCACCATATACTGGGGATGAAGACACCTATGGAGGCCTTTTCAGGGAAGAGACCAGATGTGAGTCACTTTAGGATCTTTAGATCATCGGTTTATTTCCATGTGACCAAATTTGCCCAGAGGAATCTAGATCCAACAACTGAGTTGGGGATACTTGTGAGGTACACTGATACACCCCACAACTATCGGGTGTACCTACCTACGAGTCAGAGGATAGTGGTACACAAAGATCTAAATTCTGACAAGAAGAAAGCCATGCAAGTATCACTTGAGAGGGAGCTCAAGTTGCATGCAGAGGAGGAACTTTTAGTTCCTAAGGAGGAGGAGCCTTAGATTTATGCGGAGTAGCTACATGGAGAGGATATAGGAGTGGAGACATATACACATGCTGAGTCTTCTAGAGATGGGCGGAAACGCTCAAGGGAAGCTGACAGGTTGATTCTGGATGTGCGGGAGAATGTGGGACAACCATCTTCTTAGTGTAGACAGAGGAGGTCACCTGAGCGGTACACTGGTTACATGGCCTTGGTTGGGGAGTTTGTAGAGTCTGAACCTTCTTCATTCGAGGAAGCAGTGCAACAACATGTATGGGTTGATGCAATGGTGGAGGAGTACAACTCTATCATTTAGAACAATGTGTGGGATGTTGTCCCAAGACCTCGGGACAAGTTAGTGGTTAGTTCCAGATGGCTTTACAAGGTAAAGCAGGGAGATGATGGCAATGTTGAGAAACATAAGGCAAGGATTGTTGCCCATGGTTTCTCACAGGTCGAGGGGATCGACTACGATGAGACCTTTGCTCCTGTAGCAAGGTACTCATCTATCAGATCGATGTTGGCACTATCAGGTCAGATGGGTTGGAAGATCCATAAGATGGATGTGAAGACCACGTTCCTCAATGGGAAGATAGAGGAAGAGGTGTACATTGAGCAGCTAGAAGGTTTCAAGACCTTTGATCGTGAGTCACATGTGTGCTGACTCAAGAGGGATTTGTATCGGCTGAAGCAAGCACCTTGTGCTTGGTACATTAGGATCGACAGCTATTTCACCATGTTGGGCTTCACCAAGAGTGAAGCAGATGCGAACCTTTACCACATCATGGTAGAAGGTAAGCCATTGATCATTGTTCTTTATATGGATGATCTGATTTTGACTAGTGATGATCAGTTGATCAAGTCTTCGAAATGAAAGACATGGGTCTTATGCACTACTTTCTAGGCATGAAAGTGTGGCAGAAAGATGGAGAAGTTTTTGTGTCTCAGGGCAAGTATGCCAATGAGATACTCAGGTGTTTCCACATGGAGAATTGCAAGCCAATATAGACTCCTCTAATTGGGAACTAAAGGAAGGAGGATGCTACCTTAGGTGAGGTAGTAGCTGCTACTGTTTATCGGCAGCTTGTGGGTTCACTTATGTATCCAGGGAACACACGACAAACTTATGCTTTGCCCTGAACCAACTGAGTCAAGCTATGGTTCAACCTACCAAGCTGTTTTGAAAGGCAATGAAGCATGTGCTGAGATACCTCAGAGGTACATCTCAATTTGGATTGTGGTACAGATAGACAGAGGGAGTGAAGCTTCAGGGCTTCACAGATGTGGATTGGGCAGGGAGTCCATTAGATCGAAAGAGAACTTCTGGAGGAATCTTAAACCTTGGTTCAGTTGCAGTTTCCTAGTACAATATGAAACAGAGGTCAGTTGCACTTAGCTCAGTAGAGGCTGAATACATGGCTGCTAGTCAGGCTGGATGCGAGGCCATTTGGATGTGGAAGATTCTAGTGGGTTTGTTTGGTCAGAGGATGGATCCAACTGTGATATACTGCGATAATCAGAGCTGTATCAAACTCTCTGAGAATCCAATTTTTCATGACAGGTCCAAGCACATTGATATCCAGTATCACCATCTTCGGGACTGTGTGGTCAAGAGGATCATGTTGTTGCTATATGTTTTGACTGAGGAACAGGATGCAGATATTTTGACTAAGGCATTATCAAAATGCAAGTTCGAGTTCCACAGAGATAGGATTGGGGTTACTAATAATCCCTTTCTTGTTGAGAGGGAATGTTGAGAATAGAAACAAGAAATGCTAAATATAGAAGTGCTAAAAATAACACTGCCATAAATAGCATTTCGTGATACCTTCCTATTTTAGTTAGTCCCAGAACTAAAATTGAGAAGTAAAATTTGAATTTGTTCTTAGCATCTGTTTGATTAATAATTAATTAATTCATCTTGAGTTAATAGTTGGAGAAAATCAAACATGAAGTCTATGTGAGGGCATGAAACAATTATCCCATTGATTGAGGAATTTATCCCTTAGTTAAAGAGATAAGGATGAGTTGTAATTAGTTAGCTCAATTAACTGAGTTAAGTCCAGTTAGATTAGTTCAAATAGTTTGTTAAGCTAATTGTGAGTTCAGTTAGTTAATGCATGCATGCATGTAACTGCTGCACTTCAGATAAATAAGTATTCTCTCATAAATAACTCATGCATGTTAGTTCAGAAAGAGACCCAGTTGAGATCAGATGATGGGACAATGTACTATCAGTTGCAGGAATATTCCATGGAGGATATCTCTTGCATGCAGAAGGAATTTATTCCTTGGAGATTGCACAACTACTTTTGGGTTTGGTGAGTGTGTGATGAGGCCAATTCACACAGGTGGCAGCATTGGACCCCAAGGAAAACTGCGCAAGGAAATAGGAGGCTTGGAGGGCTGAGAGAAGGCATATCTTGTGTCTATTCCATCTGTGAGTTGTATTGTTGGATTGTACTGAGAACAAGATAGCTTGTGAGCTGATTCTTTGTGTAATATGAACATATTTCCACTTGTATGATAATACAGAGATCAGGGTTTTTAACTGAGGCGTTCCCAAAACTATTCTTCTATGTTCATGTGTGATTGATTTCTTTTCATCTGTTATATGTGTTCTATTTGATCTTTCTCATAATCGATTAAGCTTCCGCAAGTTTGTTCTAGAAGTAGATCTTGTATTTTTCTTTAGTATATTACATAATCTGTTGATCTACAATTGGAAATTCTACAGTTAAGCCCATTTGAGTGAACTACAACAATGAGTTCAAATATTAGTCATAACAAGAAAAGAAATGACCATTTTTTTACCTCCATGGTTCCAAATTCTACATCTGGAAGAATGTATTCGCCATCTCTTTTGCTTCTTGGCGTCAACACATCAAATCAAATTGTAGACCATTTGATATTTTACAAGGACTATAATTTTTTTTGCCATTTTTGTCCACCTTCGCTTCTTGATTCCATCATCCTCCAGTATTAACATGCTGCTCATGTCATGATTTGGGAATGAAGGCTAATCATAAGCCTCTTGCTTAAGCATGGACCTTCCAAAAACACCATTAACCTTGAAAACACTCATGTAAGAATATAACTTGACCACCTTTTCCTTTTTCTTTTTCAAAGTAAAAAATGTCATAGCATGTGAACATTGCCATGTACTCTTACATCTTGGTGTATAAACCATCAACTAAACACAAGTCGACAAAACATGCTTCTTCAAAGCAAGTGACTTTCAAGTCAAGCAAAAGCATGTACAATACCTTGATGATTTACAACAAGAATTCCACATTCTCATGAAATAATTCATGCATCTCCCTTTCATCTTTGGAGACAAAATCATCTCTTCCAAGTCGATATAACATACATGAAACAATCAATCAACTACACAAGCCGACACTCATGCATGTGCAAATGTTCAACATTCTCAATTTGACAACATACATGTTAACAAAAAATCAACTAACACAAGTCAATCACTCATGCATGTTCAAGCACAATGAAACTATTAAAAATTCCACTGTTCACACACACAAACTCTCATGCATGTATAACAATTCTCAACTCTCTCACAAGTACAATCACAAGTACAAGAATCCCATTGGTATGTACGAGTAATTAAAGAGCTGAAATGACCAAATTTGCTACAATAAAGTGAGTCAACATACTCCACTTTCGAACACCTTCCTGGCATAAACATGCAAGTTCAAGAATGGAATATGCATGCAAATTTGTAGTTGCAAATTTCCATCTTTGTTGCATCTAAGTGAGTCAACATAACTCTACTTTTCAAGCATCTTGCTTCATGCAATATGCAACATACTTTCAGGAGAAAAGAAATGCATCCAAATAGCAAGGAAATGCATCAATAAGGCAAAATTGGCATCAATTATCAAAAGAAATGCAAGGCCTTAATTGGTTAAGAAATATAACCATCTCTTTCCAAACCATTTCAATGACGCTTCTTTCAGCTGCACTTCATCATTTGTATCATCCTGACCCACATCAATTATGGAATCTTCTTTTCAATTCTTGTCAAAATATCTCTCCACCTTCTTCAAATGTCATGGATGACTTGTTGGACGTGTTAGCGCCTAGATTTACCTCAGGCTGAAAAGGTAAGCTCTAGGTCCACATCAAACCACGCTCAGCCTGGTAGCTAGCCCTACTAGGTCAGGAGAGGGCTCTCTCTAGGTCTATCTCAGCAAATTATTTTTACTAAAGGCTTGAGATGATTTTTTTAGCTACTGATATTAGGCTAGGTATAGATGTAAAAGAGTTTTCTTGATAAAATGATGTTTTTGTGGGCTCTAAGGGAAAAACAGATTTTGGGTGCAGGGAATGAGGCGCAGTCTTGCAGGGATTTCGATGGGGCAAGGTAGGCAAATGTATTTGGCACTATAAATCAAGTGAGGTGGATGGATTCAGATAGAGGAAGTGTTGAATATGGAAAGAGAAACCATGGATCCTCTCCAAATAGTGGAAAACATCAAAAAACTAAAACAAACTTCAAGTAGAGCACTACACTTTCAATGTATTCTACTTACACTCTTGTTTGTTTAGCTGAGAAGAAATAAAGAGAAATGATACATATAACACATGAATAAATTCACAAAGACATAAGAAAGCACTGTACCAAAACAAATGCCACAGGGATCCCAAAGAGTACTGCAAATCCTGGTCTCAATTCCTTAGCCAAAATACTGATATGAGTGTACAATGAAGCTGAAGGCTTTCTTAAGAGTCCAACCATGCCAATGACTAAAAAAATACATAATATAGACAGAGAATAGCTCATCCTTTCTTCTAGGGGTCGATCTCACATGTTTAGGAGCTGATCCAACTGATTCTAAACTAGGAACTAGAAATCAGGCAATGAAACAACATGCCTCTAGAAACAAGGGAACTGATTCATTCAGTTTCAAACAACCTTTTAACTGATGAATCTACCTAACCAAGTGAAAATTCAACATATTTAAATCATGATCCATCAATGTACATGAAATAACATCATAATTTGACAATAAGAAAGTGAAAAAGTCAAACTGGCCAAAACTGGGCGAAAAACAGAGCAAAACTTGATCAAATTGGCAATTTTTCCTGTATGCGCTGTGCCTGATTCTCTATGCGCCACGCCTGTTTAGACCCACTTTTGGAGGCCTTCTCGATGTCCAAATAATCTCAAAGTAGGATTTTTGGAAAGGTCTACCCGTCTAATTTCCAACCCAAGTTAAAGTTTTCAATTTGGCCTCCATTTTCCCCTCCAAAACTCAGTTCTCCCAACACTACTTCCTGTGTGTCAAAATAGGGGTAGTAAGGTCATTTTTTGAGTGTTTTTGACCTGTTTGAGGGCCCAAAACCTACCCAAATTTCTTGGCCATGAACAATCAAGCATAATTTTTCATTCCAAATCCAAAAATGTTGAGGTTTTTGAATTTGGAGCCTCCTAGCAAAAGCAAGTGCCACGTGGCGTGGCGCATAGGGCAGAATTTCCTGTTTTTTGTGCCAAAATTTGTCAAAATGCAAAAAATGCCCCAAATTTCTTGAAATTTGGGTTGAGCGTTCTCTATCAAGAGCTATGTTGGGCCAAGGAAGCCTCAGCTAAGATCCGAAGTGGATCATGCTCCTTTTTCCTCTTTGAATCCTTCTTCAATTTTGCCTTTAAATTCCTGATTCGGGCCTTACAAACTTTGTTCCTCGCCATGTAGTGAAAAACCATATGTCTCAACAAGTTTTCCTCCTTGTTGGCCTTCTCCAACAATCTCTCTAAGTGGATATTGACTCTCTCGAGCCAAGACTCTCGATCGGCGTTGATCTCTTGCTGAAGTGAAGTGAGCGCCACCCTCCTCCTTTAGGGTAGCTTTGGCGATTTTTCTTTATGTTTTTTCCACCTATATGAGGCCTCCTGGGTGCATGTACTTTTGTTGGTGAATCACTGTGGGTCTCCTCCTCATACTCATATGAAGAATCAGATTCCATCACTACTAGTGAATAAACTGTCTTGGAGCTGCCTTAAGGAGAAATAAGTGAGCTGTGATATATTTGACTTTTTCCACCAAGGGAAAACAATGATATAGGGGACTGTAAGAGGGAGAAAACAATGAGGGATTTGAGGGATTGTTGGGATAGGGTTTAGTTAGGGAGACAGGGAATTAGGGAATGATTTAGGTGTTTTTGTATATGGATTAGGGTTTGGGATTTTCAGAAATAGGAATTGGGGGTATGGGATTAGTGAATTTAGGGGGTATGATTTTGGGGAATAGGGAAAACAAGGGAAATATGGAATGAGGAAGTGATAAGGTGAGGGGATATTTGGAGGAAAACAGTCAATATAAAACCCTAGCAGCAATATCCTTTGCAAAGTTTGAAGAGATAGGGTTTTCTTTCCTTTGAACACTCACCATGCCACAAGCACCATCAAACAAACACCAACATGGGATAAAAAACTATGATATAAGCTTCAACCTACTTGTATCAAGACAAATCCACGCGTTTTGGGCAATTTGATGAAGTTTTTGAGAAAATCAGGCTTGGTAGCTCTATGCGCCATGCCTTCTCTATCCACGATGCCCCAAGCTCAATGAGCCGCGCCTTCTCTATGCGCCGCGCCCGTGTAAATTTACACGACAGAGCACTGCCCAATGCGCTGCACCACCTGCCCAATGCGTCATGCTTTTTCCAGAAGACTTTTATAGGCCTTCCCGGTGTCCAAATTGGGCACAGGATAGCTTGTTGGAAAGGTATTTGAGTCTAATTTTCCAACCAACTGAAATTTTTCAATTTGGAATTCATTTTCCTATTCAAAAATCAAATCTCCCAAGACTGGTCAAAATGTGCCAAATGAGGCTGCCTCAAGGCAGAGTGCTGTTGCAGTCAACTTGTGAAGGTGTTCCTCAACTCAAAATTGAGCTCATTATAGCTCATTGGAAATAGTTTTGTGTCTAGTTATCATTAGACTCATCAAGAAAGTCATTGGGCCAACCAGGTTAGGAGAAAAATTGATTTTCCCAAGGTCACTTCAGAGGTGCATCAATTCTCCCAAGGCAACTGTATTTTTGACATTTCTATAAAACCATGCCACTTGTGTAAAAAGTGAAGGAGGGTTTTCTTCCTTGGCCTGTTTTCAACAAAAACCTCTCTCATTTTTCCCAAGTTCATATTTTATTACTCAGAAAAACCATTAGAGTAAAACCTATCATGATGTGTGGAACAGGGGATTTGTCGAAATGAAGTGAAATGAAGGGGATAAAGGGCTTCTAAATTCTTGAGAAAATTTTGAAAAGTAGGGAGGGATGTTAGGAAGCAGGGGAAAGTGGAATTTCAAAGATTGAGTGAGGGGAAGGGGTCCAAAAGGGAAAAACATAGGCCTATCATTGAAAATTGTCAAGCTGTAGCAAGAAACTAGGGTTTGTGTGAAAATGAGGAATTTGGGGGATCTCAGTGATGTGAAGTGTTTAATAAGGTACATTAAGGATAGGGGAAGGTGTATGAACATTATGATACAATTTTTGCTGATGATTTGACCATCCAAGAGAAATTAGCTTCAAAACCCTAGGAGAGGGAAATGAACCTTACCTAGGCGCAACTGAAGCATGAACAAGGTGTAAAATGACCCAGTGGAACTTGACATGATGATGAAAACCCTCTGAATGATGGTACACTCATCTAAATGGTGACATGGACCGACATTTGGACAACTTTGAAAGGAGTAAAAGCAAATCCTAGACTTAATACCTAGTGACCAAATTTTGCTTGAAGACTCACTGAAATGACAAAATTTGACCTTGACACCTTAAAATCACTTTGTAAGAGCATGTTTGATCACTGTAGGAAGGTTGAAAAGACTAACGCTAACAGGATGCAAAGTCCAACGCTTATATACAAGATGACCATGCTTATGGCAATGAGTGAAAAATAATTGCATCTTCTTTTCAACATGGTTTCCATTATCTAATGGACCTTTGGCTTTCTGCCTCTTTTGTTTTGAATGTTTCCTGTGTATGGCTATCCTCTTCCAACACCTCGAAACAATATGGTTATTCAAACCATAAAAATAACATGTAATTTTTCTCCAAATTTTATGTGAAGATTTACCATGTTTATCATAATCAAAAGAAACTTGATTAAAGTCAGATTTATACCTTGCACATTCACCTTTGTCACCTTCTTGAAGAGGTGAATTTGATGAGGCAGTGGCTCTCTTCGGAATAACAACAATGGTTTCAATGACCTTAGAGCTTTTAAGATCCCCTTGTTTTCCATTTCCACTAGTTGCACGCTTATGAGCATCTTTTTGCAAAGTGGGTATAAAACTTTTGCATTCCTCATGAACACAAACTTCACAAGCTTGAGGTAGTTAACATGTAATGAAAGTCCTTCTTGGCACACCTTCATGTGCCTCCTTGTCTTTGGAGCATTCTCGATCATGTTTTCCATAACCAAGACCCAAATACCTAGGCCTTTCCGCAACAACAATTTGCTCAACTATGCCTTGTGCATGTTTTCCTAACCCTTTACCTTCATAACCCATTTTCATCAATAATTTGAGCCCTATTCCTGATCCAAAAATGGATCCTGGATAAACCTCTAAGTCTAAAAGACTTCATGCAAGAGGTGAAAGGTGCCAAATGGCACACATCCTTTGTAAATCAAAGGAAAACGAAAATCACAGGCTGCTCTCAGACATAGTCTCATTGTAGGGATCCCTCCATTCTGAATCCAACGCAACTTGAATGGGTGAAAATAGATTTCAGATGGGAAAGCTATCATGAAATGGAGCTGCCCTTTTTTAAAAGGAAAAAGAGGCAAAATCCCTTGCAAATGGGTCTTAAAAAAAAACCCTTTAAATCCTCCAAATCTCCCAAAAGGGCAAAACCATCGAAAAAGGAGAAGTCTCGGACTCATCGGGAAACACTATTGGGAGGCTACAAACCATGAGAAAAAAAATGAAAATGAGCCTATCAGAGGTTGGAACAATGAATGCATAGGGGTCATCGGATGCCGATCAATGGTCCAGATCCGATCAGCATATCGCATCGGTGGTGATCGACGAGTCTGATTGGAGGCATAGCATGATGGACCAGGGCGATGCGATGGAGCGATCGCTGAAATCGGTGGATCAACATCGGTGAACACAATGGAGCGACCATGTTATATATATACGTGCGATAGTCCAACTGCAATTGCTGATATTGGTGTTTCAGCATTGGTGATGCCAAAGGGGAAGCTAAGGGGCCGTTATGACTAGCGATGCAATATGGTTGGACTCGATGGGGTTCCAGAATGGAAATATATATTTTGAAATCTACCAAATGCGATTTTTAATGTATTTCGCCTGTTTCGTTTATTAAACGAAAAACAAAGGGGTAGGCCAATTGCGATTACGATAAGCGATCCACAAGCGGACCCGATAGGGATATAAAGTGGTATTATAAAACTTTGAAGTCCGGAACTGTGTGTTCTGTGGATTTTTCCCGTATGATTGCAGCGTTTTCCTATGTAGCAGAAAAAAAATGTTTCAAAGGAATTTTAAGCGCTGATTTCCTTGTCCGTTACCAAATAGGTGGCATCCATTCTAGGAAGCGTTTAGCAATGACTGCTAAAAACTCAGAGGAGGAAAATGAAGGGATAGTGGCTTAAAGATAGAGAGCCTAAGAGGGGAGAAAAACAGGCAGTGCGATTTGGCTTAAAAGCCACAGAACAACAGAGAATAGAGGCTGTTGGGTTGTAGAACATGGCCAAATTATGTTTGTTGTTGGATTGTAGAACGGTGGCCAAATTATGTTTGCTACTGGGTTGTAGAACGATGGCCAAATTATGTTTGCTGCTGGGTTGTAGAACAATAGCCAAATTATGTTTACTGCTGGGTTGTAGAATGCTGGCCAAATTATGTTTGCTGCTGGGTTGTAGAATGGTGGCCAAATTATGTTTGCTACTGGGTTGTAGAATGGTGGCCAAATTATGTTTGATCCTGAGTTAATGTTGGTGGCCGAGCTATTGTTGAAGACTATTTGTTGCTGAAAGCCAAGCCAAGGTAGTGAGCCAAGGTAAAAGGAGCAGCACAAAAGCCCAAGGAGGCAACGCAGAAGAAAAATGAGTAGCTGAGGGAGCCTTTGGGGCCACTTGAAGTTCAAGGGAAAAGCCAGAGAGTGTGAAGGTTGTAGAAGGCAGAAAGGAGCCAGAGCAGGAGAGCCAAAGAGCCAAGAGCCCGAGCAAAAGAGCCAAGAGTCAGAGCCAAGAGCCAGAAACAGAGCCAAAGAGCTAGAGTCAGAGCTAAGAGCCGAAACCAAGAGCCAAAGAGCCAGAGCCAAGAGCCAAGAGCCAAAAGCCAGAGCTTCAAGAGACGAGGGATAAAAGGGGGTCTGTACCCACTCTTTATGTGTAGAATAGTAGGAGTTGAGTCAAAGACTTGTAAAAGACTTACACCATAATCCCAGAGAACCAAGTCAAATTGACAAGAACTCACGGAGATGTAGCCGAAGAGTTGTGGGTGAACACCAAATTAATTTGTTGTCTTATGTGTCTGTTATTACTGCTGCCTTATTTACTGTTGTATGCATTAATATATCAGTTTAAGCACATTCACATATCAACACCAACGACATATTTTAAAGTAAATAATCAGCTGAAACAAATACAAGCATACACCCATATTTTCAAGCATTTCGTACTTCCGCATTGATTAATCAATAAGACTTGGGAAAATTCAAGCTTTGAAGGTGGGAGAGGTTCTTGTAAGCTATACAAGAAACGTAAGAGCCCCATTTTCAGACCAGGTGGTATCAGAACTTAAGATTGATTAAACTCACCTTCAAGGAAGGATTATATCAGAATGCTTGATTGATAGAGCAAAGACTGCTTGCCTGAAAGGTGTTTGAACAACAAGAGGCTGATTGTATGCCTATTTGCAGACTGACTATTTGCTAAGTTTGCCAAGGGAAGAAGAGCTGAAGGCATTCTTCTATCCAAAAGGACCTCAAGGCAATCCAAAGCACAAGAGGTTTGTTACAAGAGGTTGCTTAAATAAGCTCTTTATTTATCTTGTTGAAGTTTTTTTGTTCATTGGCATAATGATAACTTCTACAAGTGGGTCCTCAAATTCTGCTCTCTTCACAAGACTCTTTGATGAAGACATGAAGTAGGAGTTGTCCACCATGATGGATATGGTGAAAGAAATGTATGAGGATGGAAGGAAGAGTAGCATGCTTAGAAAGCAACTGAATTCCATGAAGGAAGAGAAGCAGTTGCTTGCTCACAAATTGTAGGAAATGGAGAGGCAACTTCATATTGCAGATATGAACCTAAAGAGGGTGCATGAGTTGGAAACACAACTCTTTATTGCCCAAGAAGATTTAATCAAGTACCAGCTTGAAGAAGAGGATGCAGGTGTTCAGAAGCACACACTTGAACCAAAGAGTTGGGGAGACTCTAACATCCTTGAAGAGTTTGATGGTGTTCCAAAGGGAGCCACTTATTCTTTTGCTTCACCTCCTCATGAAGGTAATAAAGGTGAAAGAGGTAGGTATAAATATGGTTCTAATCATATTCCTTTTGATTTTGCAAAACATGATAAATTTCCAAATAATTATTGGGAAATATTTGCATGTTCCTTTAGTGGTTTGGGTAACCATGATCTTTCTAGATGTTGGAAGAGAATGGCCGCATACAGGAAGCAAAAGAAGGAAGAAAAGAAAGAAGCCAAAGGTCCAATGGACAAGCCAAATCATGCTGTCAAGTGGATGCACATGCAGTGCACTTACTGCCATTAGCAAGGACATCTTGCTGCAAAATGTTGGACATTGAATCCAACAATGCTCCCACCAAAGTTGAAGAAAGTGGAAAGAGAAGATGGAAGAATTGGAAGTGAAGATTCCATGAATGATGTGTCTCGAAATGATTCACATGTTGATGCTGATGTGCAGGAAAAGGTAGTACCTTTGAAAGGGATTGGTAAGGAACAGTTAGAGTTCTTATCCGATTGAGATTGCATGTCTATTGATGCATCTACATTATATTACATTTCAGCTTCGAAAGTACAGTTTGCTTAAGTGAAAGTCGAGGGATGAAATGCATGCATTACATGTGATGCCATGTTGACTTGGAAGAAGTTAACTTGGTCTCCAAATGGAGATAATGATGAAAATTTCATCTTTGGAAAAAGAATCCTAATGGTCTTTTTCTACATGCTTGACTTAAGGGTCATTTTATTAAAGGCATGTTTTATGGGCTTGTTATCTAGTCCATCATCTATATGCATATATAAGACATGGAGGTGTTCAAAAGTTGTGAAAATCTATTTCTTTTGTTGAAGCAGGAGCTTAGTCCATCCAATTGTTTTCTGTATGCCTGTTATTGTTAAAAGTTGTTGTTGGCAGCTTGTCAAACAAGTACAAATGAAAGTTTTGAGGAGCAAATGTATTTCAAATTTGTTGAGCCACTTAGGATCAATGATCAAGGCAAAGAAGCTCAAACTACCTTCTATGACCATTTCAGTAGAAGTTCTACAGGAAGGCAAGGAGGAAGACAATTCTTCTCAGGAAGACTAGCCCATCCAAAGAAGGGAAGTGGTTAGAAACTTTTGTTCAGAGGCACTATGCAAAGGCAAGTGTAGGGAGGCTAAAAGAAGAGGGTGAGTCACTCTCATTTACTGTTTAGATCAGTATATCAGTCTTTTGGAGACCAATTTTTTTTTTAGTGGGAAAGCGTGATCCAAAAATGGATCTTGGATAAACCTCTAAGTCTAAAAGATTTCATGCAAGAGGTGAAAGGTGCCAAATGGCACACACCCTTTTGTAAATTAGAGGAAAATGAAAATCACAGGCTGCTCTCAGACATAGTCTCATTGCAGGGATCCCTCCATTCTGAATCCAATGCAACTTGAGTGGGTGAAAACGGATTTCAGATAGGAAAGCTATCATAAAATGAAGCTGCCCCTTTTTCAAAGGAAAAAGAGGCAAAATCCCTTGCAAATAGGTCTAAAAAAAACCCTATAAGTCTTCTAAAGCTCCCTAATGGGAAAAACCACCAAAAAAGGAGAAGTCTCGGACTCATCGGGAAACGCTATCGGGAGGCTACAAACCATGAGGAAAACAACGAAAATGAGCCTATCTGAGGTTGGAACAATGAATGCAGAGGGGTCATCGGATCTGGCCTATCAACGGTCTAGATTTGATCGGCATATCACATCGGTGATGATCGGCAGGTCTGATCAGAGGCATAGTGCGATGAACCAGGGCGATGTGATGGAGCGATCGTCGAAATTGGTGGATCGCCATTGGCGAACACAATGGAGTGGCATGTTACATATATATATATATATATATATATATATATATATATATATATATAATATATATATATATAATATATGTGCGATAGTCCGACTGCGATCGCCAATATCGGTGGATTAGCGTCAGCGATACCAAAGGGGAAGCCAAAGGGCCGTTGCGACTAATGATGCGATATGGTTGGACCCGCTAGGGTTTTGGAATGGAAATATATATTTTGAAATCCACCAAATGCGATTTTTAATGTATTTCACCTGTTTTGTTTATTAAACGAAAAACAAAGGGGCAGGCCAATTACGATTGCAATAAGTGATCCCCAAGTGGACCCGATAGGGATATAAAGTGGGATTATAAAACTTTGAAGTCTGGAACTGTGTGTTCTGTGGATTTTTCCCATGTGTTTGTAGCATTTTCCTGTGTAGCAGAAAACGACTATTTCAATGGAATGTTAAGCGCTGCTTGCCTTGTCTGTTACCAAATAGGTGGCATCCATTCCAGGAAGCGTTTAGCAATGACTGCTAATGCTTAGAGGAGGAAAATAAAGGGACAACGACGTGGAGATAGAGAGCCCGAGAGGGGAGAAAAAAAAGCAGCGCGATTTGGCTTAAAAGCCACAGAACGATAGAGAACAGAGGTTGTTGGGTTGTAGAACGGTGGCCAAATTAAGTTTGCTACTGAGTTGTAGAACGATGGAAAAATTATGTTTGCTACTAGATTGTAGAAGGGTGGCCAAATTATGTTTGCTACTGGGTTGTAGAACGGTGGCCAAATTATGTTTGCTGTTGAGTTAATGTTGGTGGCTGAGTTGTTGTTGAAGACTGTTTGTTGCTGAAAGCCAAGCCAAGGAAAAAGGAGTAGCACAGAAGCCCAAGGAGGCAGCACAAAAGAAAAAGGAGTAGCTGAGGGAGCCTTTGGGGCCACTTGGAGTTCAAGTGAAAAGACAGATAGTGTGAAGGTTGCAGAAGGTAGAAAGGAGCCAGAGCATGAGAGCCAAAGAGCCAAGAGAGCCCAAGCTAAGGAGCCAAGAGTTAGAGCCAAGAGCCAGAACCAAAGACAAAGAGCTAGATCCAGAGCCAAGAGCCAGAACCAAGAGCCAAAGAGCCAGAGCCAAGAGCCAAGAGCCAAAAGCCAGAGCTTGAAGAGCCAAGAGCCAAAAGCCAGAGCTTGAAGAGCCAAGAGCCAAAAGCCAGAGCTTGAAGAGCCAAGGGATAAAAGGGGGTCTGTACCCATTGTTTATGTGTAGAACAGTGGGAGTTGAGTCGAAGACTTGTAAAATACTCTCACCATAATCCCAAAGAGCCAAGTCAAATTGACAAGAGCTCATGGAGATGTAGCCCAAGAGTTGTGGGTGAACTCCAAATTAATTTTCTGTCTTATGTGTCTGTTATTACTACTGCTTTATTTACTGTTGTATGCATTAATATATCAATTTAAGCACATTCACATATCAGCACCAACAACAGATTTTAAAGTAAATAATCAGCTGAAACAAATACAAGCGTACACCCATATTTTCAAGCATTTCTTACTTCCGCATTGGTTAATCAATAAGACTTGGGAAAATTCAAGCTTTGGAAGTGGGAGAGGTTCTTGTTAGCTAGACAAGAAACCTAAGAGCCCCATTTTCAGATCAATTCCTCTAGTGTGTCTTTCAAAAGGACAAAAACATTCATTTTGAGAGGAAATTGAAGATAAACTTGAATTTCATACCTCATTTTCATGCACATACTTGGCTAGGGTTTCCTTGGCACAATGGAGTTGAATATCTATCTCATGCATCTTTTCCAGAAGATCTTGCTTCTACTCCCTTATGCCCATCAACTTCTCTTGAAGTATAGTGTTCTCATTCCTATCTTCATACAACTCTTGCACAATATCTCTCATGATCATAAATTCTTGCAACATCTCTTCATCAGAGGGTCTTGCTAAGAAATATGGATTAGAAACATTACTTGTTAAAGATGCCATCACATAAACTTGCACACAATTAATTTCTCCTTGCACAAATACAAAACCAATAGCTAATTTTCTAGCTAACATTGGCAAACCATCTTAGGGTTAAAATGAGCTAACAAGTGCTCTGATACCAACTTGATCTGAATGTTGGGAAAAATTGTTAATTCTATGCAAGCTCCCTCATCAGTATTAAAAAACTGTGTTTAGGATATTCTCAAATTAACCAAAATGTGAAGGATTATGTGTCAAGCATTGAGTGTCTTTTATGAGAAATTTATGAGATTAATTAGCTGTTTAAAACACATATACAACAAGTAAAATTGCAGAGAAATAAAACACAACAAACTCATAATACAAAGCTGATAATGGAGTTCACCCCTCTTGGGCTACATCTCCTTGGACTTGCATCAATGGTTAGGCCCTCTTTGTATTAATGGTAAATTCTATGATTACATGCCAATGTAGTATTCCAATGGCTTTGTAACCTACTCCATTGGATTCAGAAGACCCAAAAACCCAAAAACCCAAAAACCCAAAAAATGACTTTCCAAGCTCTAAAATAGGACTTCAGCTAATCTAGGCTTGACCTCCTCCCCTAGTGGCCTTAGGCTTCCTTAAACTTCAATGTAGAAAAATCACATACATAACACATACAGAAGTGCCTTTCTGCCTCTACAACCTATTCCATTGTGTTCAGAGCATCCAAATCATCTAGGAATGACTCTTTTTGAGCCAAAATTGGTCAAGAAATGCCAAAGTTATGTCGTCTTCAGTTTTCTCTAGAAAAACTCCACCAAAACTAGAGAAACTCCAATTAACTCTGCCAAATTTGGAGTAAATGTCGAAATTAGTGGCTTCTCCAAAATATCCACCAACTAAATCCGTCATTAATTAAATGATAAACCTGGATTAATTAGCATTAATCTGTAGTTAGTGCATAAATCACGCGATTGGCATAAAATGGTGGCTCTTGGTTTCAAGGTTGGTCACATGTGGAGAGTTACCCCGTGGTTAGGCTAGCTGACGGTTACATAAATGCTAATGGTTAAGGTTACCACTATTCACATGCGTGGTTAATTCTAGCCTTACATGCCAATCCACCAAAGTTAAACTTCAAATAGTATTCACGCCCCCTCATTGTTAAGTAACATTGTTGTGGTGTAGCAGTGGAGCATTGCCCATAAAATGTTTTTCCATTACGCGCTAATGCTCGTAGGCCTTTGGGGAGGGACATGTGGCAGCCTCCAAGCTTTCCACATGTCACCTTCTCATTGGTCCACCCAAATGCTCTAGACCAATAACGTGTCTCCAAGTGTCAAGACGTGATTGAGCCTCTTGTAGAAATTTTTTGGGAATATTCCAAGGAATATTCCCTGAAATATTCTTTTTGCTAACTTGGCTGTATGGATGCCTAGTTAGCATCCTAGTGAAAAAAGTTTGCTTGTTTGACTAAATGAACAATAGGCTCTAATGTTTTTCATAGAAACTCCGTTTTGAGTGAAACAAGCTACATTGGGATTTTGAACATTTTGATTTTTGAGCAAATTTTTGCCCCTAATCCAGATTCCAATCACTCTTTCCCACTGACAAGATTTTGGACCCACAAAATATGTTTATCTGATGAGAGATGAATACTCTTCTCCTTCCCAAGTTCTATCAATTGATTCTACTTGGAAAAATATCCATGACAACCAATTTGGTTCATTGACATGCCTTGCCTTGCAAATGGCTTGGCACTTCAACCAATGTTCTTCTTTTGCTATTGACCCAATCCAACACTTGCTGACTGCTTTTTGATTAAACACCCTGTTGTACATAAGTGATCCCTTAGAGCTTGGAAAGCTGACCGATGACCTTCCCAATGAGAATCAAGTTCCTCCTTTGCAACACATGCATTTGATGCAAGCTTCTTTTTGGAAACCACTTTTCCAAGTTAAGCCCATCTGAGTGAACTACAACAATGAGTTCCAATCTCAGTAATAACAAGAAAAGAAATGACTATTCTTTTACCTCCATGGTTCCAAATTCCATGTCTGGAAGAATGAATTCGCCATCTCTTTTGCTTCTTGGCGTCAACACATCAAATCCCATTGTAGACAATTTGATATTTTACAAGGGCTGCAATTTTTTTTGGTATTTTTGTCCACTTTCTTTTCTTGATTCCATCATCCTCTAGTATTAACATGCTGCTCATGTCATGATTTAAGAATGAAGGCTAATCATGAGCCTCTTGCTCAAGCGTGGGCCTTCCAAAATCCTACGACATCTTGTCACAAGAAACACCATTAATCTTGAAAACGCTCATGTAAGAGTATAAATTGATGACCTCTTCCTTTTGTTTCTTCAAAGCAACAAATGTCACATCATGTGAACATCACCATGTACTCTTACATCTTGGTGTATCAACCATCTATTAAACACAAGTTGACAAAACATGATTCTTCAAAGCAATTGATTTTCAAGTTAAGAAAAAGCATGTACAACAACTTGATGATTTACAACAAGAATTCCACATTCTCATGAAAAAATTCACCACATCTCCCTTTCATCTTTGGAGACAAAATCAATTATTCCAAGTCGACCACACAATCCGACACTCATGCATGTGCAAATGTTCAACATTCTCAAGTTGAAAACATACATGTTAACAAAGCAATAAACCAACACAAGTCAATCACTCATGCATGTTCAAGCACAATGAAACTATTAAAACTTCCATTGTTCACACACACAAACTCTCATGCATGTATAACAATTATCAACTCTCTCACAAGTACAATCACAAGTACAAGAATCCTATTGGTATGTACGAGTACTTAAAGAGATGAAATGACCAAATTTGCTACAATAAAGTGAGTCAACATACTCCACTTTCGAACACCTTCCTGGCGTAAACATGCAAGTTCAAGAATGCAACATGCATGCAAATTTCCAACTTTGCTGCATCTAAGTGAGTCAAAATAACTCTACTTTTCCAACATCTTGCTTCATGCAATATGAAACACACTTTCAGGAGAAAAGAAATGCATCCAAATAGCAAGGAAATGCATCAATAAGGCAAAATTTGCATCAATTATCAAAAGAAATGCAAGGTCTTAATTGGTTAAGAAATCTAACCATCTCTTTCCAACTATTTCAATGGTGCTACTTTTAGCTGCACTTCATCATGTTTATCACCCTGACCCATATCAATTATGGAATCCTCTATTCCATTCTTGCCAAAATCTCTCTCCACCTTCTTCAAATGTCATTGATGACTTGTTGGATGCAAAGTCCAACTCTTATATACAAGATGACCCTGCTTATGGCAATGAGTGAAAAATAATTGCATCTTCTTTTCAACATGGTTTCCATTATCCAATGGACCTTTTGATTTCTATCTCTTTTGTTTTGAAAGTTTCCTGTGTATGGCTATCATCTTCCAACACCTCGAAATAGTATGGTTATTCAAACCACAAAAAGAACATGTAAATTTTCTCCAAATCTTATGTGAAGATTTACCATGTTTATAATAATCAAAAGAACTTGATTAAAGACATATTTATACCTTACACATTCACCTTTGTCACCTTATTGAAAAGGTGAATTTTATGAGGTAGTGGCTGTCTTAGGAATACCAACAATGGTTTCAATTACCTTAGAGCTTTCAACATCCTATTGTTTTCCATTTCCACTAGTTGCATGCTTATGAACATCTTCTTACAAAGTGGGTATAAAACTTTTGCATTCCTCATGAACACAAACTTTACAGGATTGAGGTAATGAGCATGTAATGAAAGTCCTTTTTGGAACACCTTTATGTGCCTCCTTAGCTTTTGAGCATTCTCCATCATGTTGTCCATAAACAAGACCCAAATACTTAGGCCTTTCATCAACAACATTTGGCTCAACTATGCCTTGTGCATGTTTTCCTAACCCTTTACCTTCATAGCCCATCTTCATCAATAATTTGGACCCTATGCCTCTAGTGTGTCTTTCAAAAGCACCAAAACATTCATTTTAAGAGGAAATTGAAGATAAACTTGAATTTCATACCTCATTTTCATACACATACTTGACTAGGGTTTCCTTGGCATCATGGAGGTGAATCTCCATCTCATACATATTTTCAAGAAGCTCTTGCTTCTCCTCCCTCATGGCCATCAACTGCTCTTGAAGTATAGTGTTCTCCTTCCTATCTTCATACATGATCCAGATCTTGGGGGGAGGCCCTCAAGATCTAAAAGATTGAAATGGATATTGGAGGGGAGGCCCCCAAGATCTGAAAAATTGAAATGCTATAATAAAAAGTGGAGAATGCCCAATAAACAACCAAAAATAAACTTTTTTTATTAAAACATAGAATAACTGTAACGGCTGCATTATGGCAGATCATCTGTCCTTTTACAAAATGCAACGTGTTACTTATAGTATTTTTTAGTTACAATACCACAGGTCAATTCCATGGGTGAATGAATACCATGGGTGGATGTCACAATACCACGGGTCAACTTCATGGGTGGATGTCACAATACCACGAGTCAATTACATGGGTGAATGAATACCATCGGTAGATGTCACAATACCATGGGGAAATACCATGGGTGAATGAATACCATGGGTGGATGTCACTTACAATACCATGGGTGGATGCCACTAACAATACCATGGGTAAATTCCATGGGTGGATGAATACCAAGGGTTGATGCCATTTTCCATTCGGATCATTCCTGCCTCCTTAAGAAGCAATGGTCCCCATTGCGTGAAGTTCCCTCCTATGAATCCTTTGTTGAATATGAAGAGCCACTGAAGAGAAGGGTTTTATGTGGTTAACACATAACCATGATGAACGAAGATCTGAGGATAGAGATACCTTGTAATGCTTGTGACCAACTGTGATACTGACAGTGTGCAGACTAGCAAATGAACTTCGATGAAGTGTGGGTTTGTGGATGACCCATAACCATTAAAAACGAAGATCCGAGGATAGAGATAACCTGTAATTCTTGTGACCAACTATGATACTAACAATGTGTGACTATTGGGTAGTAGAGGGCCCGCGTAATAGTTTTGGGGCTCAAAGCCCGCAATTTTGGGAAAGGTATGGTAAGGACTCAGTGAAGTGCACAGAGCATGAATTGTAAATGATTCAAGTCAAAGGGTTGTCTGCCCAAAAATAATGTAAAATAAGAGGAAGTGAATTGGCTTGCCCATGGTCCACGGACCATGGGAATGTATAAATAGAGCAAGGCTCTATGGATAGAAGTGAGTTTTTGGTATGTACTTTTGGATCTAGAATGTAATGGGTTTTTGAAGAAAGAAGTCTTGAAGTCTATGTAAGTTCGAGTCAAGGGTGTTGGTGGGTAGATAGAGGCTCTACAGTTGTGTGCACAGAGGCTTGGTAGAGTCCGTAGCTATGTGCGCAGACCCTTGCAGCTGAGTGCATAGGGCAGATCTGGATGTACTGGTAAAGAAGTGGAATAAAAGTTGGTTTTGAAATACTGTGGATTTGGCTAATTTATGGTTGATATATCTGTTTGATCTGTGCACTTATGCTTATGAGCTTATGCAAATCTATAACTTTTCTGGGTGTGCGAACTGATTATCTCTATTAAATGTTTGCTTAAAGACCATAGAAAGTAGATCTGATCTATAACAGCTCATTAATAATAAGTATTAAGGATTTTCCTAGGTCCGGATCTACGCGGAGTAGAGTGGTGCGAAGCCATAGGATGGTGCGTGAACCTTCTAGACCACATAAAGACATCCCAAGGGTACAGAAACCTGGCTCTAACACCCTCCCCTGCTACCTCGGGTGAGACCTCAGTTCGTGCTTCACGGGCTGTTGCCGAAAGGGCTGGTAGCTGCGGGATTTGTCTGGCTAAATAACTCATCCAAACCTGGGTCAGGCCCCTATAATCCAACAAATGGTTCAGTTGCCAGGACCGGGATCTGCCTTAGGGATGTATGATGTCGGAACAGTGGAATCCTACAAAGAAAGAGCTTGAAGATTGGTTGGATTAGAAGCTTCATGAGTTCATGGTTCAGGAAAATAGAAACCCGCAGATATCGAAGGAAGGGTGGTTGGATCATTACATATACACAGATATCCATGAGATCTTCTTCACGACATTCCCGATAGAGTTGTACAAGTGCATTGTGAGGTTAGCTGATAGTGTGGGATGGTGCAAAATAGATCAACCTATTATTTGGACTCCAGAATTGGTGCACAGGCTAGAAGCATCCGAAGATAAAATCATGCATGCAGTAGATCACTGGTTGGATCGGGTAATAGGAGGGTTTATTACTGAGTTTGCGATAGACACAACTGTGAGTTATAGTGAAGCAGAAAGGCGCTTTCTCCAAGGACCACGGGGTAAGTATATCAAATCGTTGAATACTTGGATTAAAATGCTATTATGTGAAAAATGGGTTATGAGAATTTACTGATGTTTGGCGTAACGCAAAGTGGAAGAGGCTACCGAGGAACCGAACGATTAGAGAACAGTATGCTGATTTCTATTTCATGGGAAAGCGAGGAGGAGCTCACGAGGTTCTCTCTAAGAAGTGCAGTTTGGGTGATTAAGAAACGCTTTCCACTGATACCACCTTCGTCTATGCCATCCCCAACTTCACTGACATCAAATCCATCTTCACCGACTCCACCTCCGCCACCACCAAAGGTTGGGATGTAAAGCGCAGTCAAGTTGTCGGTATTTAAGGGTGCAGGAAATGAGGAACCAGGTCAGTTCTTGTTTGTGGTAAGGTTTGTATGGGAAGACCAAGGCATAATAAATGATAACATCAAAAAGGCTACCTTGGTTAGCATGCTGCAAGATTGCATGTTGACGTGGTATATAAAGTACTCAAGCGATCATCTGAATGCAGTAATAGCGGTGATCTAGGACATCTTGAACAAAGAATTTGGTCGGCCAAAATTAGAGACACAGTCGGTCATTGGGTTCAAGGAGAATGTGATGTTACTTGGTGAAACCCCATGGGATCTGGATCAGATATTAAAAAGCACAATCCGCGAGGCTAACATGACATTGACAGATGCACAATACCGCGCGTGGTTTGTGGCATCCTCGACACCACATCTAAGGATGGCGCTATCACAACAAAAGATCTCAACCCAAGCCAAAGCATTAGAGACCGTGATAAGATTGCACGAAACCCCAATACAGGATCTAGGGTTGGGAGTTCAACAAATCCATGCACAAATACAAAACCTATGCTTAGAGATGTAAAGTTTGAAACAAGGGCAAGCGCCTCTATCAGAAGTGCGCGAAGAGGTATGATGTATCAAATGTAAGGGCTAGGGCCACAATAAAGAACACTGTCCGATCTTTGCAAACTATGTGGCGGCGGGGGGACCAATACCATTGCGACCAGAGGTACAAGCAGGGCCAAGTGCGATGCCCGCACTCTGGTGCACGATATATCAGGTGGGAGGAAAGCATGCCATGAACAACTGTCATCTATTATAGAACTTGAGACAACCCCCCTAGTAGTTATTTTGCAACTTTTGTAGGAGGATGGGCCACGATGAAAGAAACTGCCGAAGTTACGAGATGTTGATGGATTGAACACCTGCTTATAGGATGCAGATGGAGATGCGCAGGCAGGATCCTACTGCAGCAATAGAATGGGGCGGATTTCAAGGACGCGGACGGGGGTGAGGGGGAATGGGACCCAGATGTGGACAAGGACAATTAATCTGCTATAATTGTGGAGGATCGGGGCACTAAGCGCGTGAGTCAACAAACAAAACAAGAGCTTGTTGCCCATACTGTTACCAATTCGACATGAAGCAGTCGATTGTCCCACGCTAATTACTCAGATGCGGGAAAGGGGGTGCTTTTGGCTACTCCCTCTCAGAACATTTAAATGATGAAGGCTGAACCGCGCGAGGAAGACCTTAACATGAATATGATGCTCATAAGTGGTGCGACTAAAGGAGAAGGTAAGCAAAAGCAACTAGAGGAGGATGCATGGGTTCGTAAGGCCCCTACGAAACATCTGAAATTTGATTTGGCGTGCGTGAAGGAAACATTTATGGAAGCTAAGAAGAAATTTGCGAAAGCTTCTACTTCAGGTAGCAAGGACCAAACTGAGCCAGAGAAGGATACTTCTATGCTAGCTACCTTCCTAGAAACATGCATGAAGCTGCTACGGGATACTAATGCGGTGAAAGGATTGAAAGAGTTGATAACTAGATGCGCAGGAGTGGATGAACCTTGGATGGTTCAGAAACTAGGCAACCATGCATTTCACACTGGGAGAGAAATGCGATTGACCGCCTAGATTGGGGACTACGAGATGGATCAAGTCATTCTAGACTTGGGGTTAGACGTGAATGTCCTACCTAAATAGACTTGGGAGCGCATGGGCAGGCCCGCACTACAATGGTATCCTATCCAATTACAGATGGTGAACTAACAAAAGATCTTGCCTATGGGAATACTGCAAGGAGTTATAGTGGACATTGACAGTGTATGCACGTAAACTGACTTTGACATCATAGAAATTGTGGATGACAGTAACCCATATCCTTCATTGTTAGGGATAGATTGCGCAACAAATATGAATGGAGTCATTAACTTAAAGAAACGAAAAATGATATTTGAAAAAAGATCTCTTCGCATAGTGGTTCCACTGGACCCAGCTGAAGGGGCGCGTTATACTGAGCTAGTGCACAATGAAGGTAGTGACGATGAACTGGATTGTATCTACCAGATCATAGCGTAGGATCAAGACCGAGTGAATCTGACAGCAGACAGAAGAATCTCATGGGACCATGATAGTTCCTGCACATCAGACTCAGATGAAGAGATTGAGTGATGGCAGAACCGATGGCATGAGGTAACGACACTAAATTGTAACAGGATGGTTAGGGAGGGACTAGTCAATGAGGATACCGTGGAGGAAGAGGATCCAGTCGACCAATGCAAAACAACGAATCTGAGACAAAAGCTGCAGGATGCCCCTGCAGAGGCACTGTGCACCACAATTGCTCACAAATGGAGTACATGCCTAAAGGTTCGACGACAGTGGTGCAGATGTTGGAGGCAGGTGCTCGTACGGGTTAGAAGGCCAGATGGGGTAAGCATCTATCACCAGCGTAGGTTGCAGGTGTATGTTTTGCAGATACCCCACCTACAATTCAACAAAACCATGAGGGGAATAGGGGGAAGCATGCACAACATCCGCCCGATAAAACGACCCACTGGGAAGTTGCAACTACCACGGGCTTGATGGGCGTGGCTAAGAAAGGAAGGCGTGCTAGAGGAAATAAGCAAAATGAAAGGTAGCAATGCCTACGGAGGATGCACACACCTGAACAGAAGGGAATCAGGCCCGATCGGGTCTCCTGCAGACCAGAATGAGCCGCGACTCTGCTATCATGGCTGCGCCCGCACCTACGGGAGGATACATCCCACACAACAATGCACGAAGTGATAGCGGCTATAGAGGCACTTAAAAGGTGCTCGCAGCCCGGGCTAGCAGGAAAGCTGAAACATCGCACCGGGGGTGCAACCACCTGGCTAGCTGAGGAAAGCACAATCTCAGTGCCCCAAGCATTTGAAAGAAGGCGCGAGACTAGAAACAAGTCTGTGAAAGGCCGCCACGGAAAACAGGTTCTATATAGAGTCATTTTGTCCACACGATCGCGACTGCATTCGAAGGGCTGCGCTACCTCATGTAAAGGTCAGGAGGTGACTGTTAACACCACTATTCCTGACAAGAAATTTGAGTTACGGTAGGGAGGAGCGGGTGGTGGGCCATTAAGATGGGAGTTCCAAGTTAGATACAAAAAGATCTGCTGCCCAGATGTTGGTACTAAATTGAAAGTGGAATAAAGGGAGCCATTCAAAATTACGTGTTCCTCTAACAACCTATGGATGACACTGGGGTATTTGAGATCTGAACTAGTGAAGACTAGTAAACACTTGGCGACCAGGCACCCCATGAGTACCATGGCAAGAACTCGAGCACAGTTCATGGAAGAATTGCATCCAACCCAGGAAGAACCAGATGAAGTGGCTCTGGCCCTTGAGGTTCCAAAGTCCCCACGCACATTGCGACCCCAGAAAAACAAGCAGACAATGGGGCCAGTCAGGGTATTACCGCGACTCAGCAAAAGGTCAGCATCCGAAAAGGGCAAAGTAGTCACCACCAAACCCACCGAGGACGACAAATATTGGCAGAACTTGATTGCCTAGATTGAGGCACAAGATTCAGATGAAGAAGATGCATTCCCAATACCTTAATTACCCCCATATGTCTCTCCATGGAATGGGGAGACCAAAATACCGAAGGACCTGGACGCTGAAAAGAGCACGCTACAGACCCTGCTTCTCCCAGATGAGATAAGGTTTTACGGTTTACCGCTGGGCCGAATACCAAGTATCAAGTTCGAAGATTGGGATCTAGCAGACAACAACAAGTTCCCCCAATTGGCCACAAACAAGTTATTATTCCGCAAATTGTTACTAGGTGTGGAAAAGACGGGTTTACTTAACTTGAGGTGGATAACCCACTATCACTGTGCGACCATCACCACTTTTGTGATCTGTTAGTTACTGTGTTTAGTACAAGATGGGTATCTCTGGTTGGAAGAGCTGATTCCTATCATAGCTGATTTTGTACACCAAATTACCCCCTTGTCTGTCAAAGGGAGCGACCCCAAAAACATAGCCAGAACCAGTAGCAATGTGGGCCTTGCAGAAACAATGAAGGCTAAATATAAGTTGGAAAAGGGGAAGACAACCGCGTGATGCGAGTTGAAACCCATCTACTAGGCAGTAAAATCATGAGGAAATGCCGCGTCGATGAGGTACCAGTCCCTGTTATTGCGCTTGCAGAGTAGTGTGCCGAAGGAGTCTAGTTCAACTGAGCGTAGTTCTGATGCGACAAATTTTTAACAAATTGTCAGGAAGCACAGGAAAAAGGTAAGACATTTCATTATGCATGGTTGCTACTATCAATCCTTCTGGTTGTAGGAGAAATGCCGCAAGGGAGCCAGTTTCCCTGCGTTGAGGAAAACCTTCCTGAAGCTGCATGGTATACTTCGCTCTAGGCTACAAAGGATGCAACGAGGGCTTCTGAAATCAAGGTTTTTTGGACCTTCATGGAGGGGAGTATCCAGACACGGATCGATCACAGGCCACGGATGTCTCCAATGGTATACAACAATTTGCAAAGCACGACCGAGTTCAAAGAAGACATGCATAATGTATATATCTTGGTTTGGAAGGATCCAAAGCGAGCATGGGTCACGCTTCCATTCATTGCAATAGACGATGCTATCTACGATGTATTGGTAGCATGACCTCTAGAGTGGCGCGCCCCACATAAGGCTGTACTAGAAAGAATGGCAGCATAGCAGTGAAAAAAAGAACTCCAACAGTGACTCATTCAATTGGTAGAAAAGACCTGTTAGGGACAACAGGCAGCTTCGTAGAAGGAGGCAACCAAGGAAGTGATAGCCGAAGAAATCACGACAGATCAGGAAATGGCCTCGAAACAAGACATGCAACAGGAAAAGGGGATACAGGAATGCATGGACCATATTACCGAATCAACCCCAGTCAAGTGACCGCATAGCAAGGAATCACTGCACACATGTAAAAAGTCAAAAATAACAAAAGCTTTGGAGAAAGAGTTTATTGACAGTAGCAAACTGGCGAGTAATGTCCCTACTGATGAATTGATGGAACTGATCATAGAGCAGACAACTGTGTTGGGGGAGATCTGAGTGCAGTTGCAGGTGTTACAGGTGCGGTCTCCGGGCGGGGTAATCCTAAAATTAACAGAGGACACAACCACAGCTGACCAGATGGTGTGCACAATTACAATGAACACCTTAGCATTGCTAGCAGGCGCTGTCTTAGCAGAAGTAGAGAGGGATGTGCGAGGTTGGGGGTTAAATTTAGCCGCTCTTCCTAGAGAAACCTTATACCAACTACAGGATGGGGTAACCACTGAGCTTCATGCCCGGGAAGGCTACGCCCTCCATACATTGATGGAGCACAAGGCAAATTTGGAGCAGGTTAGTCTCCAACGAGATGGCTTAATCTCACACAACCAGGAAGTGGAACAGGCCATGATGGATGCTTGCAGCAAGGTATTGGAGTTAGCTATCCCAACCGAACTTCCAACCACTGACAAGATTCATCGAATGGCCACAGGATTCCGTACGGCCCAAGAGGAGGCCACGAAGGATCAATGGGAATTAAATTTATGAAGTAGAGCTAAGACTGAAGGTGCAGCTGACCACACTGCCGGAAATTCAGGAGCAGTGCTGTGATGAAATTCAAGCAGGATTGGAAATGATAAAGTGCACCATCCGAGATTGCTCGAGGCTGTTAGATCAATCCCTCCTTACACTCACCTCCCTCCAGGAAGACCCCACCATACAAAAGTAGAAACCGATGCACGGGAGTTGCAGCAAGCTTATGACACAGTCCGACAGACTGTGCAGATGGTCACTATCACACAACGGCTGGCTAAAATGAAGGAGGCCTAGTCTCTCAAGGCAGAAGTTGACGCCGTGAAACAAAAGGAGGCAGTGCTTAAAGAATGCATCTAGCCTTAGCTTGATGAAGAATTCAAGGTCTCCACAGCCAATGAAGGAAATTTAGTGCACATGCAAGCAATATGTGATCCCGGACAGGAAACTTTGAGTGATACAGATGCATTAGTGGCTCGCGTAGAACAGGTACAGAAGATAGCGACAGAGTTTGTTGCAAGCACAAGCGATGCACAAAAATTGTTGATTGACCTCCATGCGAAGATTATCGCACTCGCCGAGTGACTCAGGACGAGTCACGATGATTGTGTTGGGGGACTGTTGGGTAGCAGAGGGCCCACATAATAGTTTTAGGGCTCAAAGCCCGCAATTTTGGGAAAGGTATGGTAAGGAATCCACGAAGTGCGCGGAGCATGAATTGTAAATGAGTCAAGTCAAAGGGTTGTCCACCCAAAAATAATGTAAAATAATAGGAAGTGAGTCGACCTGCCCTATAAATAGAGAAAGGCTCTATGGATAGAAGTGAGTTTTTGGTATGTACTTTTGGATCTGGACTGTAATGGGTTTTTGAAGACAGAAGTCTTGAAGTGTATGTAAGTTTGAGTCAAGGGTGTTGGTGGGTAGATAGAGGCTCTACAACTGTGTGCGCAGACCCCTGCAGCTGAGAACACAGGGCAGATCTGGATGTATTGGTAAATAAGTGGAATAAAGATAAGTTGGTTCTAAAATACTGTGTTGAATTTGAAATATTGTGGATTTGGTTAATTTATGGTTGATATATTTGTTTGATCTGTGCGCTTATGCTTATGAGTTTATGCAATTCTATAGCTTTTCTGGGTGCACGAACTGGTTATCTCTATTAAATGTTTGCTTAAAGACCGTAGAAAGTAGATATGATCTATAACAACTCGTTAATAATAAGTATTAAGGATTTTCCTAGGTCTGGATCTACGCAGAGTAAAGTAGCGTGAAGCCACAGGACGGTGCACGAACCTTCCAGACCACATCAAGACATCCCAAGTGTGCAGAAACTTGGTTCTAGCACCCTCCCCTTCTACCTCGGGTGAGACCTCAGTTTGCACTCTGCGGGCTGTTGTTGAAAGGGCCGATAACTATGGGATTTGTTTGGCTAAATAACTCTTCTGAACCTGGGTCAGCCTATAAGCCAACAACGACCTAGCAAATGGACTTTGATGATAAGGATTTTGTGTGGTTGACCCATAATTGTGATGTTGGTTGTTGATGAAGTAGCAGGTGCCTACATAGCCTGGGGTGGGAGGGCACATCTCCAAAGAACCCAAGCCGAATGCTTCTATGCTGAAATTGATGAATGTGAAGCAGGTGCCTACTAAAGCGGGGTGGGAGGGCACGTCTCTAAAGGGAAACCGCTCCGAATGTTGGTCCAGAATTAAAATGGACATAACTCTGTCAATATAACTCAGAATATTTATTATAACCTATTTTTGGAAAAAGAAGGACCATTTTTCATCTTCCTATGTGTTGGAAATCCTTATCTGGGCACTCTATAACCTCATATTCACACTGCAACTTTTCTACCATCACAAGATATCTCCCTCATCTGGACTCTGATTCAACTGATTTTTTTTTTTTTTTTGGTTAATTTGGGTATTTTTTCGCAAGGAATTTAGATATGTTATTTTTTTTTGTAAATGTTTCACCAAAACTTTCAGATTTGATCTGCAAACTCGCCGCCCAAAAACATTCCTACAACAAATTGAAAAAAGAAAAATTCTTCCTGCTTGGCCCAAGAAAATGCTTTGTGGAGGATGTAGCACATGCCTGAAGTTTGTTGAATATTGCTACAAAAATTTCAAACTAAAATATGCATTAAACCCTCATTCCCATGGAATCATAACCTACTCTAATACCACTGATCCAGATCTTTTGGGGTGGCGGGGGGAGGCCCCCAAGATCTAAAAAATTGAAATGCCAAAAGAAAAAGAGGAGAATGCCTAATAAACAACCAAAAATAAACATTTTTATTAAAACATAGAATAATTGTAAAGGTTACATTGTGGCAGACCATCTATCCTTTTACAAAATGCGACTTGTTACTTATAGTATTTTTCAGCTACAATACCACAGGTCAATTCCATGGGTTAATGAATACCATGGGTGGATGTCACAATACCATGGGTCAATTCCATGGGTGAATGAATACCATGGGTGGATGTCACGATACCACGGATCAATTACATGGGTGAATGAATACCATGGGTAGATGTCACAACCCCATGGGAAAATACCATGGGTGGATGTCACTTACAATACCATGGGTGGATGCCACTAACAATACCATGGGTGGATGAATAACATGGGTGGATGAATACCATGGGTTGATGCCATTTTCCATTCAGATCAATATAACTCTTGCACCATATCTCTCATGATGATAAACTCTTGCAACATCTCTTCATCAAAGAGTCCTGCTAGGAAAGATGGATTAGAAACATCCCTTGTTGAAGATGCCATCACATAAACTTTCACACAGTTAATTTCTCCTCGCACAAATACAAAACCAATAGCTAATTTTGTAGCTAACCTTGGAAAACCATCTTGGGGTTAAATGAGATAACAAGTGCTCTGATACCAACTTGATCTCAATGTTGGGAAAACTTGTTAATGCTATGCAAGCTCCCTCATAAGTATTAAAAAACCGTGTTTAGGATCATCTCAAATTAACCAAAATGTGAAGGATTATGTGTCAAGTATTGAGTGTCATGAGCAATTTATGATATTAATTAGCTGTTTAAAACACATACACAATAAGCAAAATTGCATAGAAATAAAATATAACAAACTCATAACACAAATCTCATAAAAGAGTTCACCCCTCATGGGTTACATCTCCTTGGACTTGCTTCAATGGCTAGGCTCTCTTTGGATTAATGGCCAATTCTTTGATTACATCTACCTGGAGTGCTCCAATGGCTTTGCAACCTACCCCATTGGATTCGAAAGACCCAACAACTGCGAAAATGACTTTCCAATCTCTCCAATTGGACTTCAACTAATCTAGGCTTGACCTCCTCTCCTGGTGTTCCTATGCTTCCTTAAAATTCAATGCATCAAAGTCACATACATAAGTGCATTCTGCCTCTACAACCTATTCCATTGTAATTAGAGCATCCAAATCATCTAGGAATGACTCTTTTTGAGCCAAAATTGGTCGAAAAATGCCAAAGTTATGGTCTCTTCAGTTTTCCCTGGGAAAACTCCACCAAAACAGGAGAAAATCCAGTTAAATCCACCAAATTTGGAGTGAATGCTAAAATTAGCAGCTCTGACAAAATATCCACCAACTAAATACGTCATTAATTAAATGATAAACTTGGATTAATTTGTGTTAATCTTATGGGCGGTTAACATAAAATGCTAGCTACCAGTTTCGAGGTTGGTTACATGTGGAGAGTTACCCGACGGTTAGGCTACTGGAAGTTATGTAACCGCTAGCGGTTAAGGTTACCACTGTTCACATGTGTGGTTAATGCTAGCCTTACCTCCCAATTCGCCAAAGTTAAACTTCAAATAGAATTCATGCCCCCTCATTTTTAAGTAACATTATTGTGGTGTAGCGGTGGAGCATTGCACTTGTGCAGGCAAGATCACAGGTTCGACTCCCCAGCCTACCCATAAATTTTTTTCCATTTCTCGCTGATGCTCATAGGCCTTTGGGGAGGGACATGTGGCGGCCTCTGGGCTTACCACGTGTCACCTTCTCATTAGTCCACCCAAATTATCCAAACCAATAACACGACGCCAAGTGTCAAGATATGATTGAGCCACCTTTGGGAATATTTTGAAATATTCTTTTTGATGACTGGGCTATATAGATGCCTAGTCAGCGTCCTAGTCACAAAATTTTGCCTATTTGATTAAACAAACAAAAGTCTCTAACTTTCTCATATGAACTCTGTTTTGAGTGAAACAAGTTGCGTTGGGATTGTATCACCAAGGCGGATGTGATCGTTAACATTTTCAGTGATTCTGAGCACTTTGATTTTTGAGAATTTTTTTGCCGCTAATCCAGATTCAGATCACTCCTTCCCACTAACAAGATTTTGGACCCACAAAAGCTGGTTATCTGATGAGATATGAATACTCTTATCCTTCCCACGTTATATCAATTGATTCTACTTGAAAAAATATCCATGAAAACCACTTGGGTTCACTGAGATGCCTTCCCACTGACAATCATGTTCAACCTTTGCAACACATGCATTCGATGCAAGCTTCTCCTTGGAAACCACTTTTCCAAGTTAAGCCCATCTGAGCGAACTACAACAATGAGTTCCAATATCAGTAATAACAAGAAAAGAAATGACCATTGTTTTACTTCCACGGTTCCAAATTCCACATCTGGAAGAATGCATTCACCATCTGTTTCGCTTCTTGGCTTCAACACATCAAATCACATTGTAGACCATTTGATATTTTACAAGGGCTGCAATTTTTTTTGGCAATTTTTTCCTCTTTCGCTTCTTGATTCCTTCATCCTCCAGTATTAACATGCTGCTCATGTCATGATTTGAGAATGAAGGCTAATCATGAGCCTCTAGCTCAAGTGTGGACATTCCAAAATCCTGCGACATCATGTCACAAGAAACACCATTAACCTTGAAAACACTCATGTAAGAATATAACTTGATATCCTTTTCCTTTTGACTCTTCAAAGAAACAAATGTCACATCATGTGAACAACGCCATGTACTCTTACATCTTGATATATAAACCATTGAATAAACACAAGTCGACAAAACATGCTTCTTCAAAGCAACTGACTTTCAAGTCAAGCAAAAGCATGTGCAACAACTTGGCGATTTACAACAAGAATTCCACATTCTCATGAAACAATTCACCACATCTCACTTTCATCTTTGGAGACAAAATCAACTCTTCCAAGTCGATATAACATAAATGTAACAATCAATCGACCACACAAGCCGACACTCATGCATGTGCAAATGTTCAACATTCTCAAGTTGACAACATACATGTTAACAAAGAAATCAACCAACACAAGTCAATCACCCATGCATGTTGAAGCACAATGAAACTATTAAAAATTCCATTGTTCACACACACAAACTTTCATGCATGTTTAATAATTCTCAACTCTCTCACAAGTACAATCGCAAGAACAAGAATCCCAATTGTAGGTACAAGTACTTAAAGAGCTGAAATGACCAAATTTTCCACAATAAACTGAATCAACATACTCCACTTTCGAACACCTTCCTGGTTTAAACATGCAGGTTCAAGAATGCAACATGCATGAAAATTTGTAGTTGCAAATTTCCATCTTTGCTGTATCTAAGTGAGTCAACATAGCTCTACTTTTCCAACATATTGCTTCATGCAATATGAAACATACTTTTAGGAGAAAATAAATGCATCCAAATAACAAGGAAATGCATCAATAAGGAAAAAATTGTGTCAATTATAAAAAAATGAAAGGCCTCATTTGGTTTAGAATCTAACCATCTCTTTCCAAATCATTTCAATGACACTTCTTTAAGCAGCACTTCATCATGTGTATCATCCTGAACCACATCAATTATGGAATCCTCTTTTCCATTCTTGCCAAAATCTCTCTCTACCTTCAAATGTCATGGACAACTTGTTGGATGCAAAGTCCAACACTTGTCTACAAGATGACCCTGCTTATGGCAATGAGTGCAAAATAATTGCATCTTCTTTTCAACATGGTTTCCATTATCCAATGGATCTTTGGCTTTCTTTATCTTTTGTTTTGAAAGTTTCCTATGTATGGCTATCCTCTTCCAACACCTCAAAATAGTATGGTTATTCAAACCACGAAAAGAACATGTAAATTTTCTCCAAATCTTATGTGAAGATTTACCATGTTTATAATAATAAAAAAAACTTTATTAAAGAAATATTTATACCTTTCACATTCACCTTTTTCGCCTTCTTGAAGAGGTGAATTTGATGAGGTAGTGGATCTCTTAAGAATACCAACAATGGTTTAAATGACCTTAGAGCTTTGAACAACCTCTTGTTTGCCATTTCCACTAGTTGCATGCTTATGAGCATCTTCTTGCAAAGTGGGTATAAAAATTTTGCATTCCTCATGAACACAAACTTCACAAGCTTGAGGTAATGAACATGTAATGAAAGTCCTTCTTGGAACACCTTCATATGCCTCCTTCGCTTTGGAGCATTCTCCATCATGTTGTCCATAACCAAGACCCAAATACCTAGGCCTTTCCTCAACAACAATTGGCTCAACTATGCCTTGTGCATGTTTGCCTAACCCTTTACCTTCATATCCCATATTCATCAATAATTTGGACCCTACTCCTCTAGTGTGTCTTTAAAAAGCACAAAAACATTAATTTTGAGAGGAAATTGAAGATAAAATTGAATTTCATACCTCATTTTCATACACATACTTGGCTAGGGTTTCCTTGGCATCATGGAGTCGAATCTCCATCTCATGCATATTTTCAAGAAGCTCTTGCTTCTCCTTCCTCATGGCCATCAAATTCTCTTGAAGTATAGTGTTCTCCTTCCTATATTCATACAAATCTTGCAACATCTCTTTGTCAAAGAGTCTTGCTAAGAAAGATAGATTAGAAACATCACTTGTTGAAGCCGCCATCACATAAACTTGCACAGAGTTAATTTCTCCTTGCACAAATACAAAACCAATAACTAATTTTCTAGCTAACCTTGACAAACCATCTTTGGGTTAAAATGAGCTAAGAAGTTCTCTGATACCAACTTGATCTGAATGTTAGGAAAACTTGTTAATGCTATGCAAGCTCCCTCATCAATATTACAAAGTTTTGTTTAGGATCGTCTCAAATTAACCAAAATGTGAAGGATTATATGTCAAGTATTGAGTGTATTTTATGAGCAATTTATGAGATTAATTAGAGGTTTAAAACACATATAGAACAAGTAGAATTATAGAGAAATAAAACGCAACAAAATCATAACACAAAACTGATAAAGGAGTTCACCCCTCCTGGGCTACATCTCCTTGGACTTGCTTCAATGGCTAGGCCCTCTTTGGATGAGTGGTCATTTATATGATTACATGCACCTGCAGTGCTCCAATAGCTTTGCAACCTACTCCATTGGATTCAAAAGACCCAAAAACCCCAAAAATGACTTTCCAAGCTCTGTAATTGTACTTCAGCTAATCTACACTTGACTTCCTCTCTTGGTGGCCCTATGCTTCCTTAAACGTCAACGTAGAAAAATCACGTGGAAAATTGTCTTTCTACCTTTGCAACCTATTCCATTGTGTTCAGAACATTGAAATCATCCAGGAATGACTCTTTTTGAGCCAAAATTGGTCGAAAAATGCCAAAGTTATGGCCTCTTGAGTTTTCCCTGGGAAAATTCCACCAAAACTGGAGAAACTCCAGTTAACTCTACCAAATTTGGATTAAATGCTGAAATTAGTGGCTCTGCCAAAATATCCGCCAATTAAATACGCCATTAATTAAATGATAAACTTGGATTAATTAGCGTTACTCTACAGTTTGTGCATAAATCACGCGGTTAGCATAAAATGCTAGCTGTCGGTTTTGAGGTTGGTCACATGTGGAGAGTTACCCGACAATTAGGCTACCTGGCAATTACCTAACCACTAGCGATTAGGGTTATCACTGTTCAGATTCGCGGTTAATGCTAGCCTTACCTCCCAATCTACCAAAGTTAAACTTCAAATAGAATTCGTGCCCCCTTATTGTTGAGTAACATTGTTGTGGTGTAGCGATGGAGCATTGTGCTTGTGTGGGCAAGGTCACAGGTTCAACTCCCTGGCCTACCCATAATTTTTTTTTCCATTACGCATCGATGCTTATAGGCATTTAGGGAGGGACACATGGCAGCCTTCGAGCTTGGCACATGTCACCTTCTCATTGGTCCACCTAGATGCTCTAGACCAATAACGTGCCACCAAGTGTTAAGATGCGATTGAGCCACCCGTGGGAATATTCTAAGGAATATTCCCTGGAATATTCTTTTTGGTGACTGGGTTGTATGGATGCCTAGGAAGCATCCCAGTCACAAAATTTTCCCTGTTTGACCAAACGAACAACATGCTCTAACTTTCTCATATGAACTTTGTTTTGAGTGAAACGAGTTGCGTTGGGATTGTATCACCGAGATGGAGATTGTAAGCAACATGCTTGGAACAACAAGGTAAGGTACCAATATATTGTTATGTCTAATTATGCACTGACAATTATGTGTTTATGGTAGTATGGTTCAGGGGAATGCATGACAAATAAATTGCCATGAAATCTTGAAGAAGGCTCAGGTTGAGATTTCCTTGGGAACCATGGGGATTGAGTCATGGTTTTTGTGGTTAGTCTTGTGCTTTTTGTCTTTTGTGATTATTTTGCTTGATGTGCGATTTTGCATGTGTATGGTGCATAACTATGCCAATTTATTGCAATGTCGTGTTGTTATTGGTCTTGATTGTTTATTGGTATTACCTTTTATGTTTTGAGTCTTGGAAATTAGTTTGGGGAAGAGGAAGAGTTAATAGAGCTCGGGTAGAGCTGTGTGGTAGTCAACAAATGATGTAAAACCCAGATGAAGCTTGGTGTATGGGTAAACAAAACGGAAGGTAAGACAATAATAATTGATTGGACTGATTAGGTCCATGGTGGTAAATGGATGGTGGCAGTAAAAACATGAGAAGGGTAACCAAAAAAGGTAAAGTAAATCGATCTGATCTGTCAGATGACTTGGCTATGCTAGGAATGATTATTCTCAATGTTGTGCATGAATAAAGGAAGTTCTCTTAACCTAGAGCTTATGTTATCTAGTAATTATGTCATGATCATGATTATGCTGATGTTTATGTGTATATATATGTATGTATGCATATCGTTGTTTGACAAGATCATGATTTTTTATGCTATTGTTTATGTATATGTATATATGTATCCATGTATCTATGTGTTGTAGAAGCTACAACCACCATCCAAAATTTTGCCTTAGCTTCGTTTTTGAGCTTCCCTGCCAACCATCCTCAACAGCATGTCTTGCACTATCTAGGTACATATGCTTCAGTTGAGTTTCAGTGGCTTATCAACTTGTGTTTGCTAGCTATTTTTCTTCCACACAAAAGCTGACATCTTAGATTTTGGTCATTTTCTAGTTGTTTTGCTCACTTGGAAAAATTGCGCAGAACTGGAGGGGAACTAGCCTTCCTCTCCAGAATTACGCAGACCATCAAGGCAGCCTACTGCTCTCTATAAATGCACAGAGCAAGCATGAAACTTTCCCTCTAGAAATTACAAAGAATAACCCATCACTAGGTTTGATCTCAAAATTTGCGTAGTTCTAGCTGACAACGAGGGTTTAAGTCTATAAATTAAGCAGAGCTTGAGGGTCAACTAGACCCACTTAGCCTAGAAACTACGCAAAAGTCACTCCAGGGCTTGCAATCTGTTACATGTGCTCCCAAGTTGACTAGTTCCCTTTAGGATTGAGAAATATTGCTTTGCATGCATGGGATGTTTTTTCCCGAAAAAGAAAAAAGAGAAAAAAGCAAAAAACATCCCTAGATTTAAGGGATCCATTTTTAGCAGTTGGGTTTTACATGCAAAAGTTGTTTTAGAAACCTCTCGCCAAGTGTCGCTTTTTCCTAGATTTGTGGCATGCGTGTCGTAAAATTTGATCTTTTCAAAACTATTTATTCGATTCTTCAGACCTTATTCTTCACTTTGATCTTGGAGCTCTGGCATCCCCCATCACATCTAGGAGCATTCGACATACTCAGCGCAACTTTTTTCTCATAAGTCTACTTCTTATGCATTTTGCTGCTTTTCTGTCGCTTTTTGTATTTCAGTTTGTGTGAGTGTTGTTTTCTTGGTTTTGTTGAATGCTTGCTATCGTTTTAATACATGTTAGCTTGTAGAAACACCATTTCAAGTTTTTCATTGCATCTCACTGCTGTCGCATGCATGACACTATTTTTTCACTGACGGTCACCGTTGCGGTGACTTGCTTCAAACACTTACTTGTTTTCCCATTTACTGAATCATGCACTCATTGTTTGCATGCATGATCATTCACTCTTGTCTACATTTTCTTCACAAATGCATTCAACCTTTTCATGTTTTTAGTTAGTTGTCGGTGGGTTTGGGCTACCTTGCCCCAGACCTTGCCTTGCTCAGCTTTCCTTGTGCATTTCTGAGAGTGAAGGCTCTCCCTTCCTCCGAGAAATTGTGGAGATATTTCCCAACACTGGCATCTAGGCTTTCTCTATGCCATTCTGAGAGGAATTACCCATTGGCCCCCAGAATTATGTAGATGCAGTTCATCGGGTTGTAGTCATTGCTAATTGAAACTGCGCATTGCGCAATTTTAGTCCCCAACATGCCAAGTTGGATTGTGCTCTCCACACTTTCGGTAGTTAGTCAGCCCACTGATGGTCCAGACTGTGTTCTGCGTAGTTCTAGCAGTCAGTCTCCTAGCGTCTCGGTGAAAATTCCACAAACCTTCCATTTAGTCACCCAGGTGTGTTGCATGTTAGTCCTCAAGCTGATTTTGGTTTTCAACTAACAGATTTCTTGCCATGAGTGTTGCGATGTCTCCAGGTATCACATGTGTTTGTCCATTTCTTAGTATTACTGGTAAAATGGCTTCCAAGAGAGCAAGGTCAAAGGACACCGTTGAGAGTGCAACTAGAGATGCAGTTGAGAAAGTGTCTATGAGCTTGCCCATCTACGAAGACACTAATATGTTCATAGACAAGGAAATCAAGATGAAATGGCAGACATCAACAACATTGTTTCTGGCACATTTGAGGAGAATCTAGAAGACCACAGGGTCTATGTCAACATACAGAAGTCTAGCTTATACCAGATTGCATGCCGGTATCCTGTGTTTTTATGTGCGAACATGATCCACTGGATTGTCTCACATATTGATATGAAGACAATGGTGTTGAGCAATGTCAGTGGAATATAACTTGCTATCTTCAAGGCAAAGGAATTTCAGGAGATGTATCACTTGTTGCAACAGGTGATCACAATGGATACACCCTTCACCAGACCTAGCAATAGTGCAAATTCAAGATACATCTAGAAGAGCTGGGTGAAAGAGTCATCTAAGTTCAAGATGACGCCCAACCAAGTGTACAAGATGAGGATACCATAGAAGGAATATCAACTCTTGGTCATATTCGCATGCCGCTTATATGACCAAGAAAGTACAGAGACCTTCCCACAGAGTTGGGTGATTGTGTTGAATCAATTTGCGAATGAAGGAAGAGCTTTCAACTGGTTCGACATGTTGTCTCTCAGGTTGAAGGAACATATAACAGAAGGTCAACATCCATCCAAGGGTTGGCAAGCGAATCTTTTCATGTCCACTTACATACTTGATGTAGTTTGTGCCTGTCAGATTTTCCCAGGCTTTGGTTGGGCATGGACACCTTCAGAAACCTCTGTTCACACATAATGCAGGTTTTTCTCTGAATGCAGCTTCTGTGGAGTTATCATACAACTATTTTACCACTTTGTCACCTCAGCATACAGGATGATCTTTGAGCAGGATCCACCTTGCATGTCACAGGCAGTGATGGAGGCATTGATTGACATAGCAGATTGGTACGCCTCACCCCTTGGCACCTTCGTCCTGATGTACAGCGCAGAGAAGGCTCCACATGTTTTACTGAAGTTTTCCATGGATAATAGAGTCATGCAAGAAGTTGCACATCACATCTCGACAGGGTTGTTAGTGAGATTGGACAAGAAGAAGAAGGCACCTTGGCCCGCTCTTCCTTTGCAGATCGGGTTGTATGAGATTCAGAATCTCAAGCATGTTGAGGCTAAAATGGAGGAAGTCAAGAGGTTCACCTTTGTCGCCAGAAGTTTCAATCCATATGACACACATTTCTTAGTGAAGGAACACTATGCGAGAGTGTATCATCCTTGGATCCACGTGGCATGTCATTGGCCTGAGGAAGACCAATGGAGATATTTCTACAACTTCTCTAGGCTCAATGAAATGGTCAAAATGGTTGTAGATTCGTTAGCAATGCAGAAGGAAGCAACATCTCAGAGAGCAGTATCATCAGCAACAATAGAGGGGAGCAGAACTGCGCTTGACAAAGGAAAGAGGAAGGCTGAAGAGAGCACAAAGGCAGAGAAAATATGCAATTTCAAAGCAGATCCACTTGTGTTAAAAGAAACTTTGGAGATTGAGGCGAAGAGGCAACAATGTGACAGGAGGATCACGCAAAGGAAAAGAGAGAAGAAGAAGGTGGAAGAAGCAGAAAAGGAGTTGTAGGAGTTGAAGCAACAACTCAGGGAAGAACAAGAGTCACACAAAAGAGAGAAGGAAGTGCAGTAGGAACAAGAACAACAAGAGGCGCAACATGCACATATTGATGAAAATGCACCCATATAAGTTATTGATTAATTTGAATGGCTAACACATAGTAGACAAAGTGACCAGTTGCAGGAGCAGGACGTTGCTCAAAAGATTGAACAGATGCTAGTGTAGATGGGCACAGATATGGATAAGTTGAAGTTAGATTAGGACATTGATCTCATGCCTCAGAACCATGAGGTTACTCCATCGACTTCACTAGATTCAGAAGCAGAGAATGTCCCAAGCGATTAAGGAGACACTAAAATCCTTGAAGACAATCCAAAAGCGGATGTGCACAACATATATTTTGATGAGTCACAACACAAAGTTGTGTAGTCATGTCCACTTCAGATGTCCATGTATCTCTTGTGTAGTTTTAAGAGCAAGTGATCATGTCTGATGTGCACAGAAATCCAGCAGCTTTGGTCGATGCTACAAGGGCTTATGCTGGAGCCACCAACTCGAGTGTTAGATTCTTGATAGCTGAGAATGAGCGCATGGCTAAGTAGCTAACAAAGGCTAAGCATGGAGAAGAGTAAGTTACAACATCCGCCAGGGAAGAGTTGAGGAGAGTGATACTAGATGAAGTATCGTCTCTCAAGATGGTCATGCAGAAGATGTACTTCAGATTTTTCACCATGCATAAGTCAGTTGTCCATCTGAATGGTTGGAAGCAGTGCTATGCTAGGAGAGCATGCATTTTGTTAGACATACACACTATTTTTGATCACATGTAGATGTGGACAATGAGGTACAAGGGAGCCCCATTTCACTTTCCCAAGATGATGAAGCCAAAGGGAGTGGAGTTGAAGGCATGCATCTGGAGTTAGATCCAGAACTATGAGGAAGTCTCACAGCTCATCACCAACTTACAGGCTTCACATGCACGAGTGTTTAGGAGCATGGATGTTATTGTGTGCATGCATGCGATCCCATCCATTGCCACACTCACTAAGGCAAAGATAAAAAACCAAGTCCATATGGAGCTGGACATGTACTTTGATAATTTGATGTGCATAGCCACCAGTGCATACTTGCAGATGAGCGTAGAAACTATGCACCAATATGTTGCTGGTCTGGCTGCACTCAAGACCATGATGCGCATGCTATCCAACGAGTTGGAGAGAGGTGCCAAATCAATGTATCCAGATGCAACATAGGCAAGAGTTTGCTTTCAAAAGGATGTCACCATAGAGCACATGGACACCATAAAGACTACCAAGCTTGGCATTAGTTTGCCACCATCGATCATCGAGTGGATTTCGAAGAGTTAGTCTTCCCACAACTGCCCGAGTCTTAGCATAACTTACTCAAACCTATTTTTGTCTCACATGGGTACATGTGCATATTGTAATGTAAACATGTTGTAAAAGTGAAATACCAAGTGTCAATAGTAGAATGTAACAGTCATGTGTAAGTTGAAGAGTCATGAGGGTAGGTGAAGAGTCACAAAGGGGAATGTCAAGGGTCACCCCACCCTTTGCTAGTTATAGAACCTCATAACTCATTATACAAGATTTTGGGAGCCAAGCTTCCTATAGGGATAACTTAGAGAAAGCTTGGAGTGTATTGTAATGAGCCTTGGCTTCTCCATAGTGCAGAGCTAGTACATCTCTTTAGAGGAGCAGGCAACAATGACTGTAATGTTTCGCTATTGGGGCTAATGGAAGTCATGGTTGTATGTATGATTAGATCTTTCACTCTTTTAATCTAACAAAGTCAACATGTTTCATCCATATGTTGTTATTGTAGTTCGGCTATCCTGGCTACTCTAGTGATGTATGTAGCTGTTATTTATGCATGTATGTATGGACTACTCCGTATGTGTTTGTATGAATATTATCGAAGCGCGTTGTTAATATAATGCATCACTTTGGATCATCGGCTATCCTGCTATCCATCTCTTGATGTATTTATGCTGTTGTGTTCCCTTTCAAGCTGCATGCTATCACAAGTTTCTAAGGGGTGCACTCTTCCCCCCTTTTGTGTGTTAGAGCCTTTCATGCACCTTCCTTGACTTGCTGCAAGGTCACACCCTTGCTACCAACAAGGACATCTTAGTTACCTCCACACGTAACCGCAGTCAAGGTGATAGCATACTACCCACTGCTGGGACTCCTACTCCAAATGGTCTGAGGTCTAGTTGGGACTTCTTATCGGGGAGATCCCCTGACATGTTGGTGGGTCCAGAACCATCAACACTATGCCACTATCTGACATATCATCAAGAGTCGTTCTTGTGGCAGAATGATTACTTATGCAAGCGAATGGCATAAAGAAGTTCTTGACTATGAGGAATCAAGTGGAAAGAGTAGTCATGACAAATATATGAGGTCAATATCACGTGAATATGAATTTATATTATATTCTTTTATTATTCTTGTGCTTATGTTATGAACATGTTATAATGAGTGGTACATCAACAAAGTGAAAGCAGTGTGGTCTACGACGTGCTAGGATAAGACACTAGAAGCAGGGTTTCTTGGTAAGGATAGTGTGGTTTTGGATGTGTGGTACTATTGTTGTGCATATGTTGTATATGTTGTACATGTTGCATCTATGATGTGTGTGCATGCATTGTTGTGTGTATATAGTGTGTGTACATGTTTATGCATTGTTATGTAGATGATGGTACATATAGTGTTGTGCGAATATTGCATATGGTGTGGTGTGCATGATTGGATATGTAGTGCTAGATACCAATGATGCTATGTACATGTTGGATATGCATTTCTATGTATAGGTGGTGTTGCGTGCATGTTGTACATGTGGCACTATGTACATATGTTGTTGTGTGCATGATTGTACAAGTGGTGCTGTGTGCATGTGGTACTGTGTGCATGTGGTGCTGTGTACATGTTATACAAGTGGAACTGTGGTGTTGTGTACATGTCGTGAATGTGGCACTGTGTACATGTGGTGTCACGTACATGTCGTGCACGTGATACTATTTACATGTGGTATTGTGTACACGTACAATGGTGAAATGTACATGAGACATTGTGTACACATTGTTCCATGTACATGTGATGTTGTGCACACGTTGTGCAGGTTGTGCTTTGTACATGTGGGATTGAGTGCATGTCATACATACTGTGTTGCCCACATGTAGTACTATGTATGTGCATTGTGTATTCATGGGTATCGTTGACATATGCATTCATTGTGTTTCACTCTATATATGCATTTGTGTTGTGTTGTACACGAGGTGTAAGTGTATGTGTTGTATATCAGGTGTAGGTGCATGTATCTCATGGTGTTGTATGCAGTGTGAGGTTGTATGTATGTGATGCACACTATGTGTATGTGCACATGGTTGCAGAGAAGGCACTGGATGATTGGAATATGGCACAGAGGTGAATGGATGAAGAGAGATTTGGCTCAACCATTCTATGGTATGGTGGAACATGGTAGTCCCATATCCGTTTGTTTTATTTCATTCATTAATGAGAAATTGATTCCCTTGATTTTCATGTGTAAATGTACTGATGTATATGTGGATTTTATGGCTGATATGCTTATGATATTTTTGTCCCTATTATATTGGTTATATGTATGTTTTATGACAACAATATGGATCTCAACATGCTTTTACTTGTAAATGAATGGATAATGTATATATGGCCTAATAGATGGTAATGCAACAAAAGCCACGAGCAAACAATGGTTCATAGCGATTCTCAAATAAGTTTGAGATACCTACACTTAATTATGTTGTTTACACCTTGTAGGTTACATGTTGATGACATGTTTAACGAAATGCTTGGCATGGCTAGTAGGGGTGTGATTAAGGTCTTGTTCAACTTATTGCTTTTGCATCATTGTTTCCCTATTATTTTACTGTTCTTTAGTTATCATTCCATTCTGGGTAGTGACTTGGGCTTTGGGCGTGCAAAAGTGGCTCAAATCTTGGAGTCGCTGGCATAACACTGACAAATTTAATCTTTGGTGGCTGGAAGGCAAGCTTGTGAGAGTGAATTTGGGTTTCTGGATGCTCTCTTGCACATAGAATGGGAGCAACTGAGGCCTAAGATGTCCATAACATCAATAGGATGTAGGGACATGATGTCTTAGTGGTTGACATGTCTCCTGAGGGTTTTGTTGCTGATGTGGATAGGTTGATTGATGAGTTCCTTCGATTCCACTTCCATAGGGTCACATAGGAGGTCAAATCCAATCATAGTAGCCTCTCATCGCATGTTTACCTGGTTGGCATGGTTACTTAGGTAGATGTCGGAGGAGGGTTTTAAAGCATGTTAGAGGACATGACCACCCCACTGCTTCAAAACCCCCAATTTTAACCACCTAGGGACCAAACCAAACCATACAAAGCACACAAATTCGACCAGCTTTAACAATTCCAGATTTATACCTAGCAGCTAGACCCCTAACTGAATAATTCATTTCATATGACATGTCATGAAATTTTTTTTCAATTAATCAGTTTAACGAAAATGGCATAAAGGGCATAAGTAATTTTGAGACAAATTGCAATCTTAAATTATTATCTTTAAAACATTTGAACGATGTTTTGCTTACTTTTACGCTGGTATAATTCTTTCCATGACATATTGAGCACTGATCTAAATCCATTTTAACTTTACTATTACCATGTGTCGAGAGGGATCAAGATTTGAGGAAAGATATGCACTTTGATTGAATTGATTATGGTTAAAATATTCCATTAATGTGTTGCTTGATAAAAAATAGGTGTAATTTCTTTTATATTAAACATGGAGTTGACATGGGGCATATTAAGAACCATTATAGATTCATTCTAACTTCTACATTTGATAAAAGGTTTTCACCTCTAGAGATTTGATCCTTCTTGATCCATGATGGATAGGGAGTTAAAATTGATCTTGGTTCAAATATTTGAATGGTGTGTTGCTCACTATGAGGGAAATGTGTAATTGGTTTTGTGCTCAACATGGTTTTGACACATGGTATACTAAGAACCATGTTGATCCATCTTAACTCTAGATTTATCACTTAGTGGTAAGTATCTATATTTGATAAAATGATTGCACCTTTAGGCATTTGATTGCTCTTGGCATAATGTGGTTAAACATTTCAAGGGGGATGTGTAGTTTATTTCATAATAATAGTTGGCACATAACATATAAAGAATCAACTTATATCCGTCTTAACTTTGGATCTATATTACATTGAGAGGGATCAAAATTTGTAAAAATATTTTGCACCTCTAGAGATTTGACATTTTATTTTTATTCTTTGTTCCCCTTACAAACTTTAAAATTGGAGGATACTCTAATATATTTCATACATTAGTGTTCTACTAAGAGAATCTTCCATTATGATGTAGAGGGAAGAAGATAATGGGTAGCCCTAGAAAATGTCAATCATAGTATGACAAAAAAATGTTTCTCTCCCATTTTCTAAAGGTGAAATCTGATGTGATTTGATGCAAAGAGAAATCCACTAAATAAACATGATATCAAAGCCAAATTTTGTCATAAGCTTAATCAGATAATCATGTATTACTCTATCAAAGGAGTTTTCCAGTTGATTATTATTCTTATGTCTCTTCTATATTAACTAAAATGAATTGCTTCCTAAACTAAAATGATATTGTCATATATTTTCCTTTCGTGCACAAATCTGCTATGATTTTCAGAGATAATTCTTGGAAGGAGGGACTTAAATCTTGAGGCCAATATCTTTGGAAAGAATTTATAAGAGACGTTGCATAGCAAGATAAGCTTGAACCTTGTAGAGGAATATGGGTTGGATTCGTTTGGAACCAATGTGAGCCAGAGGAAATTGATTCTTCCTCCCATGCAGTTATGATTAAAAAATAGTTTGTCATGTTGCAAAAATCATCCTTTATCACCTCTTGAAATAGCTGATAAAAATGAGTTGTAAACCCATTCGTCTTGGAGCTTTGTTCAAGTTAAAATAAAAATACCTCCTTTTGAATTTCCTTCTCAGAGAGATCTTCCACAAGAGAGAGATTATCCTCTGGAGTTCAAATCTATGGAACATTCTAAAGCATAAATTGGTCTTCCTCTAGCCTTTTTGGTTCCGCTTCACTGTACAAATCTGTATAGTGACGAGCTGGCTCTTCTTTGATATGCGGTGTTATCGGGAATAGTGTCCACTTGGAGCTGCTATTCCCACTAAGACTGGTAGCTATCTTAGAAACAAACAAGTTAAAACTACTTTCACTTTCCTTTATGAGAAGTAGATAAGAGGGGAACAAAGGACACCAACCTCAGTCTTGCGCTTGGTTCCTCTCCTTTCTGATAGATCTTTGCCACTTCTTCTTCGTCTACCCAGCTTCAAAGAGAACCTGTGGAATCAAAGTAGCATAATACTATCGAAGAACAAAGATCTACAGCCATAAACAATATAGGGCTAGATATGTATTGACCACACAAATGCATATACAATCAATCATACAAGAATCTGGAGGAAAACTTGAATAGCTTTATTAATATCAAGAAGAGCAAAGAGAATTACAACCAATTGTTCTGACCCAGCATCATCCTCCAGCAAGAAAGCCCTTATTCACCTCATGTAAAGCTTAGATCACCCAACACTATGATGTTACACCAGGAAACCAACAACACTTCTCTACAAGATACAAGATTCCAGCCTATGGATCTCTGTGATGAGGGATCCATATATAGATGATTGTAGGGTGGTGAGTCAGCATCTGGGTTTTTGATTAGTGTCCTCTCTTTGATAGTTCTTGATTCCACTTGGAGATTGATGATCTCTTACTCATCCCTGGGCGAATTCAGAGAGGCAAGTGTCAAACGAGAAGTTCCTGGAAGATTCTATGATCCTCCACCTCGCAAACTGTCTCTGCCATTTGTCCATTCTCGCCCATCGCACCCTACGGAAGGGCTTTTCAATATGCATCGCACCCTTTACATTGAGTAGGTGATATGCATCGCACCCTCTGCACTGGGCATTCTATATGGTCCAGTTTTGAGCAGTTTTCTGTGGAGAACTTCTGGGAGATGATGTAATCAGCTGACCTTGTTACTTTAGGGAGTGAACCAACACTTTTAGGGACTTAGGAACCCTTATTTTATGGGCATTTGTGATTGGGGTTGCAGTGCCCAAAAATGTCTATAACATGCGGGAAGGTCGAAATTTTGTTACCTCTAACCACAATTACTTTTATAATATTTTTTGCAAACATTGTTTCTTGCTTGATTGTATAATAATTTGGAATTCATATCTCTAGCTCGAAGCCAAAGGCTCCTATAATTTTAATCTCCGAAATTCTTCCTCCTCTTGTAGTGCTTTGTGATATTCTTTAAGATCTTCCTTTTCCTCCATAAGTAGATCATTTGTGACTGATCCTTTTTCTAGTTTGGATTGAAGGGACTCCATCCAAGATTGGTGGGCCTGTATATATGATTCCCTCTCCGTCTTTTGATCTCTTGCCCATATTTTTAAGGCTTCCTTAAGTGGTTTCATCTTCTTTTCCCAAATTGTAATCGAATTTCCAAAAACCCATCCTCTCCATACTTCACAATGTCACTAAAATGTTTCGTTCTAATCCATAATGTACTACACCGAGAGAGAATATAACCATAGTCTATATTTTCAAAAATATCTAACTCAATTAGACCATGATACGAGCTATTCCATGGAAGAATATTGGAGGAAGACAAAATTCTTTGTGACAAAAAATAATTAGAGATAAGGAATCTATCTAATTTTCCCTCAATATGGCCCAAGCCTATTCTCTTATTATTCCAAGTAAGCTTGTTGGAAGACGACTTAATATCAAACTATTTTTTTTATGAGATCTTCCATATTTTCTTGAAATTGATTTGTGACAAGGGATACTTTTTCTTTCTCTCAATGATTAGAAATTGTATTAAAATCCCATCGCCAATGCAATTTTATCCAAATTGGGTGACTCTTAGATCTAGAAGCCCAAAAAGTGCATGCCCCTCCTGAAATGCCATGAGAGCTTACTAAATCATAATATCATGCCACATCTCATTATGTTTTTGAAGGATATCCTCTATTTTTGTCTCATGGAACATAATAAGTATGGGCCTTTCTTTTCTTTGACCCTAATCCCCTGTAATTCTAGGATATTACCTTCATCATTTACTAACGGTATAAGTTTCCTTGTATGAGATTCCCCTTGATGAGGGGCTAAATTTCTTCATTTTTTAGTATTCTATTTCCTTTGATAACTTTTGGATCTAGAGTTCACTGGGTTCCCATTTCATATTTTTCTTCCTTTTCCATTCTTATCTCTAAATTTGTCTTTCTTCTTGCCTTTCTGTAAAGCCGATCTTGCTCCTTTTCCTTCTTTGCTTCATATTTATCATCCACAAAGCTAACTAGGGCATGCCTTGTCTTTATGTTCCTGTGAGAATGGTATTCTTCCTCATTTGATGAGGTCTCCTCCATTGTAACATCCCAAAATTTAAGGATAAGAAAAAATATAACAACCAAGGTACTAACATATGCAATAAAAATTTAAATAGTGATACGTACCTGAGGAGTGAAGATTTCTTACTGAGGTTTATGGTGTTGTGACATACTTGTGCTGATCCGGAACTGCTACCTGTAACAAGGTTTTGGGAATGACTCTCCACCCAACCATAGACTAATACGAAATTGGATTAGGTGATTTCTTCCTCTTTTCCAAAATTAAATAAAACAAAACTTAGGATCGCGTCAATGCTTTGCAAGGTTATAAATGGGTCTTGAAACAATAGGTTTTTCAAATGTCTCTTCTCTTCATGTATTAGTATTCATATGTAATTTAACATAATGAACATAACAACACATAATCCATGTAGGCATAAAGGAGAGAAAAAAAAGGTTTGTTAATGGAGTTCACCCCTCTTGGGCTACATCTTCAAGCTTGTCAACATGACTAGATCACTCATATATTCAGTATCAACGAAGTACATAAACATTTGTTGTAGGTAAATATGTGGTTATTACCCCTACAAGGTAATTTTCTCCTACCAAGGACTCTCACAACGAAAACAACTCAAAGCATCTCCTACACAGATGTCATACTCTAACTGAAATGAGTTAAAACAAGCATGTGAACACTTCAATTCCACATTGAAGCACATAAACAAAAACTCATGATAAGAAAAATTGAACCTAAGCTTAACCTTGCTAGTTACAGTTGCTACAATAGCCTTCTAAAAGTGAGAATACCCCTACAAGGTCTTCTCCATGCCCAAATACCTTCTAAAACTGTTTCAAAACCCTAACCGATCCATACACCTTTAGTATAAAACCCACAAAAGACTCTATATATGTGCTCAAACTAGAAAATAGAGGTTACTAATAGATTTAGAACATCCAAAAACCCCCAATTAACCTATTTCTGAGCTCAATTTGGATAAAAACTCCAAAAGTTATGAGCTTCCAAGCTCTCTCCTGAATTTCACTGCTAACCATTCTACAAATTCAAGATTCTGTCAAACTGTTCTACAAATATGCCCCAGAAATCACTGATAGAGCGACAATTTAGCTAACTGCCAGTGCATTTTATTGGACGATTAATTTATCCTTTGACCCTAGGAGACTGAAAATTTAGGTTATATGGGCACATAGGGTAGAGGGTTGGGCCTTAACGCCCACCCTCACTTGTTACACCCCTTAAAAGTCGACGAGTGGTCCTATTGTGCTCCATGGGGCTGAGGGCTAGGCCAATGGCACACTCTAACTTTCGACATCATTAAAACATTGCGCTGGTCACATAATTGTTTTTGGGCATGATGGTTTTCTGTCCATGGTATTTTGTAGATCCGATCAAGGGAACTACAACTATGTTCTAATCCAGGGTTAATGGATTGGGGTTTATGGATGCTTATACATGTATATATGTATATATATGTATGTATGTATGTATGTATGTACGTATGTATGTATTGTAACATTGAAATGAATATAATAAAAAATCAATCTAGTAGTCCCAGTTTTGGGATCCAGGGGAAAATCTCTGTGTATATCTATTTTATGTTTTATGCTCTCGCCATTGTTTATTTTCTGTTTTTAGAATTCAAATGTAGGTATTTTTGTATGAGGTTAAAACCTACATTTTATATCAAAGCTGTTTTGGCTTCAAGGGGATGCCTTTGCTGCTGAGGGGTTTTTCTCAGGCCTGTGGTAGACCTTGTTCAAGGAGAGATCTGCGGGATCAATTCTTATGGTGAAAGAAGATGGAGAGTAGTGGAAATATAGAGATCGAGGGATTTAGTGGTCATAGTTTTGAGTTGTGGAAAATCAAGATGGACGTTATGCTGGTGGATAAATATCAGTGGATCACGGTAGATTTGGGTACTAAACCAACAACAATGTTAGCTAAAGATTGGGAAAAGTTGGATCAGAAGGAAAAGAGCACAATAGGATTGTGTGCCTCAGATTTAGTATTGCTGAATGTTTGAGGGGAATCTTCGATGAAAGCTCTGTGGGACAAGTTAGGGACTTTGTAAAAATCTAAGTCTCTGGTGAATAAACTGTTCCTACAGAAAAATATGTATAACCTAAGGATGAAATATGGAGACTCGGTGACAAAGCATCTAAACACATTTAATACTGTGATAAGCCAGTTATCATCTTTTGATATTAAAGTTTAAGATGAAGATAAGTGCATCAGTTTGTTGTGTTCTCTACCAGATTCGTGGGATAGTCTGGTTGTTGCAATAGGTAGCAATGCAAATTCCTTGCAGTTTGATGAAATATTATCATCCTTGCTGTTGGAGGAGATAAGATGGAAAAATATGGAGGGCTAGAATGGTGATTACATGTCTGTACGAGGATGGTCTCAGAACATAAAAAAAATAAGTCCTCGAGTGGGAGATCTAAATCTCCAGGAAAACCTGTAAAGGAGTGATGGAAACGCGGAAAGGATGGGCACTTCAAAAGGGACTGTAAATCTAAAGCTCCTGGGAACGGAAAAGGATCTGATGATGCTCCTTTTGTAGAGGCAAAAAATATCTCAGATGAAGGTGGGGATGTGTACTTGGCTTCTTCTTCAAGTACACATGTAGATCATGAGACATGGTTGATTGAATCAGGTGAATCCTTTCACTTCACTCCCCATAGAGCGTGGTTCTTCGAGTATGATAAATATGATGGTGGTGATTTATTATTAGGGGATGACATGGAGGCTAGAATCATAGGTCGTGGAAAATTTAAGTTGAATTTGCAAGGTGGAAGGATTAGAACACTTCCGGGTGTTCTACATATTCCTGCATTGGCCAAAAATCTAATTTCTGTAAGTAAGATGGATGTTGCAGGTGTAAAAATAATGTTCGAGAAGGATACCTGTAAGATGGTTCGGGGAGCATTGGTATTGATGCGGGGAGTACAGATTGGAAATCTATACAAGCTTCAAGGTAGCACTATTGTTGATGGGTGCAACAACTCTGTGGTTCCTAAAAGTGGAGATGAAAATCTAGTGGTCTCTAGAGAAAATACCATGCTATGGCATCAAAGGCTTGGACATATTGGAGATAAGTTCCTTCGAATACTTCATCGTAATGGTATGGTAGAAGGTATGTCTAATTTCTCTCTGGATTTTGATTTCTGTGAAAATTGTGTATATGGGAAGCAGAATCAGGTGAGTTTCCCCTCTGGTGGTAAGAGGGTGAAATAGATATTAGAGCTTGTGTACAGTGATGTGTTTGGGCCTATGTTAGTTCCATCACTGGGTAAGTCTATGTACTATGTACATTTATAAATGACTTCTCAAGGAAAACATGGATATATTTACTCAAGAAGAAATATGAAGTCTTTGACAGGTTTAAATAATTTAAGGCATCGGTGGAAAACCAGATAGAGAAGAAGATAAAGGTGCTGAGGACAGATAACGGTGGAGAGTTTTGCAAGAAGGAATTTGAAGAGTTATGTAAGAAGTGTGGTATAGCATGGCAGAAGACTACTCCATACACACCTGAGAAAAATAGAGTTTCAAAAATAATGAATAAGACATTGATGGAAAGGGAAAGAAGCATTCTCAGTGGTACCGGGTTAAGACAAGAATTTTGGGCAGAGGTAGTATACTGCATGTTACATGGTCAATAGATCACCTTCATCAACATTGGAGGATAAGACTCCACAAGTGGTATGGACTGGTAAAAATACTCTCTTTCACATCTTAGGGTGTTTGGATGTGATGCATATGTACATGTTCCAAAGGAGAAAATAAAAAAGTTGGAGAGTAAATATGAAAAGTGCATCTTTATTGGGTATAATGATGGTTTAAAAGGTTATAGGAGTTGGAACCCAGAAACAAGGAAGGTTGTGTACATCTGAGATGTGGTGTTTAGAGAGATGAAAGATGTTATTAAACATGAAGTCTTACCAAAGGAACCTAAGAAGATAGAGTTTGAATTAAAGGAGGAAGAATCAAACTCTATAACAAAAGAGGAATTAGAAGATGAAGAGCCACAAACAATGACTGTGAGGAGATCATTTCGAGAAAGAAGGCAGCTAGAAAAGTATAGTCCATATGATTTCTATTCAAATTTTTCTTTATTTATCACTGATGATGCTAGAACTATGAGGGAAGAAGTAGATTCAGAGGATGGAATACTCTAGAAAGAGGCCATGGTTGATGAAATGGAATATTTGCACAAAAATGAGGCTTGGGATATGGTGGAGTTGCTCGTTGGAAGGAAGCCCATTGGCAACAAATGGGTATTCAAGAAGAAGATGAATGAAAAAGGAAAGGTGGAGAAATACAAATCTCGGTTGGCAGCAAAAGGTTATTCCCAGGTGCTAGGAATTGATTTTGGTGATATTTTTTCTCATGTTGCGAAGGTAACTTCTATTATATTACTTTTATCTGCTGCTGCTACTTTTGATTTTGAGGTAGAGCAGATGGATGGGAATACAACATTTCTTCATGGGGATTTGGAAGAAGAGATCTAGATGAAACAACTTGAAGGCTTTGTGGTGAAGGGTAAGAAATAACTGGTATGCAAGTTCAAAAAGTATCTGTATGGCTTAAAATAGTCACCAAGGATGTGGTATCAAAAATTTGATACATTTATATAGGGACTTGGCTTCACTAGAAGAAAAGAAGATCATTGCGTGTATTTTAAATTAATTGGTGATCATGTTATTTATCTGGTCTTATATGTGAATGATATGTTGCTGGTTGGAAATGAAAAAGAAATTATCTAGGATTTGAAGACCCAATTGTCCTTCAAATTTGACATGAAAGATCTTGGTGCTGCAAACTATATTTTTGGCATGGAAATTAAATGAGATTAGGCAAAGATGAAGCTCTGGTTAAACCAGAGCAAGTATGTCAAGACAATACTGCAAAGGTTTAATATGCAGGATAGTAAAATGATGAAGGATCCTATTCCCATAGGTGTAAAGTTACCTTTTGAATTGTGTCCCAAGACACAAGAAGAGGAAGAGGAGCTCCTTGGTATGCAATGGTTTGTACTAGACTAGACATTGCACATGCAGTGGGAGTATTGAGTAGGCTTATGTAAAAACCAGGGAAGGAGCATTGGACAACAGTGAAGCGGGTTTTCAAGCATTTGCGTGGCACTAGTGCTTGTGGTTTGTGCTACCAAGGAAGACCATGATTGGATAGAATTTTGGACATTCGTGGCTTTGTTGATGCAGATTGGGCTGGAGATCTGGATCAGAGAAGATCTAAAAAGTGGGTATGTGTTTAACCTATTTGGAGGTGTAATCAGTTGGATGAGTAAGAGACAGTCTGTAGTGGCACTTTCAACTACAGAGGCATAATACATGGCAACCACTTATACAAGCAAGGAAGCAATTTGGTTGTAGAGATTGTGTTCAAGTATGGGGTTAGTATAGTGAGCTATAAGGATAGACTATGACAACAAAAGTGAAAATTTCTTTGCAAAGAACCCTGCTTATCATTCAAAGAAAAGAAAATTGATGTTCAGTATAACTTTGTGAGGGATATGGTTGAGGACAAAAAGATGTTGCTGGTAAAGGTGGACACTTTGAAGAGTACTGCAGATGCATTGACAAAGCTTGTGAGCATTGAGTAGTTCTCTTGGTGTAGAGAAACAATGGGTGTTGTAGGGTTGGATCAATGACTAAGCTCTCCTATGGAAAGAAAACAATAGGTGAGAGAATGTTGGGTTGTGTTATATTCTTTCGATGACTACCCCACATGCGGGGGGGTGATAGCCCCCCATATAGGTTGAGCCGGGGAGTAAGGAGGGGGGTGGTATCTCCCCTGCACGGGGTCTGGGGCAGTGCCCCAAGATTGTTTTTTGGACCCTATATTAGTTGGGTGGACCTACCTATGGATGATTTCGCATATGATTTTGGGCATGATGGTTTTCTGTCCATGGTATTTTTAAGATCTAGTTAAGGGAACTATGATTATGTTCTAATCCAGGGTTAATGGATTGGGGTTTATGGATGCTTATGCATGTATATATATAGAATATTGTAAGATTGAAAGGAATATAATGAAAAATCAATCTGGTAGTTGTGGTTTTGGGATCCAAGGGAAAATCTCTATATATATCTATTTGATGTTTTATGCTCTCACCATTGTTTATTTTCTGCTTTTAGAATTCGCATGTGGGTAATTTATGTACTGGGTTAAAACCTACAATAATGGCCCATCGGACTTGAGGTTGGCCCCCTTTTCGGAGCTCCTTCCAACTAGTGTCACAAAACTTGCAACTGTGGTCACATTAAGGGCCCAAAGGACAGGTGTTGGGGCCTTAAACTCTGCTCCTCTGCATATTAGTGGTGGTACTTTGCTGCCATGGGTTATATGATGTGGTGATAACCTTGGGCTGGTGATAAGCCCCTAGCCCTTGGATCCCTCTACCATGGTTCTGTGGTGTGTGGTGTGGTCGGGGGCTAGGGCTTAGCCCCGACCCCTTCCCTCATATTGCACCAATGAAAAAATTATATATGTGTTTTGAACTATGGATAACAAGAACCATAACGAGGCCTAGTGGTAAGGCTTGAGACTTGTGGGCATGAGGTCTCGCTTTTGATTCCTATGGGGTAGTTTGACTCATAACCATAATTTTTTACCACTGTTGGGAGGCCACTTGGCTGTCATCCATTGGCCCATGTGGCTTCCACCCATTGAACCATGAAACCACTAAAAAAAACATTCAACATAGAAAATTCGACCAATACAGATATGCCAACTGGTAGCCTGGCACTGGCCCATTAAGAACACAGTCAAACACCCAAATTTCCATTTTTTTTTTCCTCTTTGGGAAAATGATCAACAGGTGATATGTTGGGTGTGGGATCCCCCAAGAAAAGTTTAGGGGCTTAAAGCCTAGATTTTGACCAAATCTGATGTAAAGACTCCATGTTTTGTGGGTGCAGAGCGCAAAGATTGTAAATGAGTCATAAGGTTGTCTTCCCTCATTTTTGTAATGTAATGTCAGCTTTAGAGATCTAGCCATGGTTCCCAGACCATGGGGTTGTATAAATAGAGCAAGGCTCTAAGCTGTAAAGGAGGGAAGAAGAGAATCAATGGGAAATAGATGAGGAATTGAGTCTTATCTTAGTGTAGAGTCAAGTCTTTGGGTCGTAGAGTAAGAGAAGGCTTTGCAGCTGAGTGCGGAAAGGCCTAGTAATCCGTAGCTAAGTGTGCGGACCCCTGCAGCTGAGTGCGCAGGGCGACCCGAGTCTGTAACCTTTGGAGAAGTAATAAAGAGAAGTTTTACATCATTTCTGTGTATCTTTTTCCTATTTTGTGCATTGAATGTATCAGATATAAATTGCATTTCTATTGTTTATATGATGCGCGAACTTAATGAATGTGTTGATAAAGTGAATATAAGATAAGGTATTTATTTATGCGAAGATGACTAACTGTTATAAGAAGATAAGTAAGATACGTAGCGTAACTTGGGGAAGTAGCATAGATCATTGCTAGGGTAGCGTGAAATCACCTCAGCCCCTGATTAGAGCTGCACGAAGGTGATTATAATATATCATGAAGGCCTTGTAGGTCAGGATAGTGCGTGAAGTGACCTACGTGAAGGTATTCACAGTTGGACTAAACTGACCCCTCAGACATCTCAAGGGTGCGGAAAATTGGTTCCATCATCCCCCCATATTGCTTTAGGTGAGACCTCGGTTCGTGCTCTGTGGGTTGTTGCCGAAAGGGCCAGTAGTACAGGGATTTGTTTGGCTAATTAAATCCGAACCTAGGTCAGGCCCCCTGAACACAACAAATAGTTCCATTATCAGGACCAGAATTTTCATAGAGATGTCTGATGTCGTATCATTGGAATCCAACTAAGAAGGAAATTGAAGGTTGATTGGACAGAAGAATCCATGAGGTCGTGCAAGAGAACAGGAATCTGTGACACACAAAAGAAGAATGGTTAGACTGCTACCTGTACACAGAGATCCACAATTTTTTTTTTGCATTTTTCCTTACTGAGCTGTACGAGTGGATCGCGAAGCTAGCAGATAGCCAAGGAAGGTGGAAACTCGACAATCCTATTGTGTGGAACCCAGAGTTGGTGTGCAGATTGGAAGCAATAAAATATAAGATTGTGTTTGTTGTTGATCACTCGCTCGATCAAATTATAGGAGGATTCATTACTGAGTTCGCAGTAGATACTTCAGTCAGCTATAGCGAGGCAGAGTGATGCTTTCTCAAAGGACCGGGATGTTAGTACGTAAAGTCTCTAAATACTTGGATTAAAATTCTATTGTTTGAAAAGAGGGTTATGAAATTACCTTGATGTCCAGAGCTACGCGAAGTGGAAAAACCTACAAGAATGAAGGAAGTAAGGGACCAGAGAATAGCCCTTTGATTTCACCTCCATGAGGGGACGAGGAAGAGCTTGCAAAGGTCTCTCCGCGAAGTGAGATCCATTTGATATGGTAGATAATTCCCCACATACCACCCCCACCCACCTTTCCACCAATTTCACTACCTTCACCTCCATCCTCACCCGTACCACCTCCGTCACCACCACGAGTCAATATGGCAAGCGCGATAAAGTTGCCTGTGTTCAAGGGAGTAGGAAATGAAGATCCAGATGAGTTTTGGTTTGTGATAAGAGGTGTATGGGAAGTGCAGGGAGTTACAGATGATAATATAAAGAAAGAAACGTTGGTCAGCGCTCTGTAGGATCGCGCGCTGACCTGGTATATTAAGCATTCTAATGGCAATCCGAATGTAGGAATCACAGTTATCCAGATTAGCTAAACAGAGAATTTAATAGGCTGAAGTCAGAAGAGCAGTCGATCATTGGATTCAAAGAAATAACAATGCTACCAGGCAAGACTCCTTAGGATCTAGATCAGATACTGAAGTGTACGATTCATGAATCTAATATGACTTTGACGGATTGACAACACCACGAATAGTTTGTAGCATCGCTAACGCCGCATTTGAGGAACACGCATTCGCAACAAAGGTTAACGACTCAGGCAGAGGCCTTGGAAATCGTGATGAGGCTGCATGAAACCCTGATGCAGGATCCTAACTTGGGAGTTTAGCAGATCCATGTGCAGTTGAAAAACTTATGCCTTGAGATGTAGAGTCTGAAATAGGACAGGACAACCTGACTAGAAGTGCACAAAGAGGTGTGGTGCGTGAAATGCAAGGGTCAAGGTCATGATAAGGACCATTTCCCTATGTTCGCGAATTACGTTGCGGGAGGAGGACTGATGCCATGAAGGCCGGAAGTGCATGAAGGACTTAGCGTGGCACCTGCTTTGTGGTGTGCGATTTGTTAAATAGGAGGAAAGCATGCTACATTCAACTGCCATTTGTTACAGAAGTACATGCAGAATTCGCAGCAATTGTTCTGTAACATTTGTAGGTTAGTAGGACACGATGAGAACACTTGTAGAAGCTATGAGTTGATGATGGATAGAACTCCCACATATAGAGTTCAGGCTAAAACCAGGCCCCTATACTAGAACACAGGAGTGGCGCGAATTGGATTTCAGGGGCGCAGATGAGGCCGAGGTGGAGGAGGACCTGGAAGAGGTCGCAGATAGCTGATATGCTACAATTGTTGAGTGCCAGGACATTATTTGTGTGATTGTATGAATCCAACATGTCCATCACGTCTGTATTGTACCTTGTTTGATCATGAGATCAAATATTTTCCTACGCTGATAGCTAGGATACACGACAAGGGAGCGCTACCACCTCCCTTGACTCAGAACCTACAGATGATGAGGTCTAAGTTTTGCGAGGAAGAGCCAAATGTGAACATTATGCTCCGAAGTGGAATCATGATGGGAGATGATAAAGGAAAACAACCCAAAGATAGTACTTGGGTTCACAAGGCTCCGACGAAAGAAGCAGAGTTTGGTTTGGAGCACGCTAAGGAAACCTTCATGGAAGCTAAGAAGAGCTTCGCTGATGCCACCACTTCAGAAAGCAAAGATAGGTTGGAGCAGAAAATGGACCCATCTATGCTTATGATGTTCCTGGAAACATGCATGAAGCTACTGCGTGACACTAAGGCTATAAAAGATTGCAGGAACTCATTAACAAATGTGCTGGGACTATGCCAGGAGAACCATGCGTAGGCCAAAAGATTGGAAAACACAAGACTAGGAGAGGGAGAGAAATGAGGCTAACCACACAGATTAGAGAATATGAGATGGACCAATTAATTCTGAATTTAGGATCGGATGCAAACGTTCTGTCGAAGCAGACATGGGAGTGCATGGGGAGGCCTATGTTGTAATTTGTCTCCTATTTAGCTACGAATGGCGAATCAACAAAAGATAATACCCATGGGATGATTGCAGGGAATCACCGTGCATATTGAGGGAGCGAGTGCACTAGCAGACTTTGAAGTGATAGATATTGTTTATGATAGAAATCCATACCCCATGCTCTTAGGAATTGATTGGGCCACTGACATGAACAAGGTGATTAATATGAAGAAGTGCAAGATGATTTTTGAGAAGAAGTCTCTGTGCGTAGTTATACCCTTAGACCCTATTGAGGGATCGCGCTACACAGAGCCGGTGTGTGACTATGAAAGCGACAACGATTTGGACTGCATCTACAAGATAACCGCTCAAGAGCAAGACTAGGTAAATCCCACCACGGATGGATGAATCTCATGGGAGTGAAAAATCTCCTGTATGTCGGATTCTAATGAGGAGATATGGCAATGGCAGAACCACTTACACAAGGTAAACACATTGAATTGTAATATGATGACAAGATCGCTGCATTGCATATTGACATAAGTAAGGGATTTTCCTACTTATGATGGGTTAAGTGAGGTAGATACTTTCCTAGATAAGTTTGAAAGGGAGGTGCCGAAAAAGCAAAGTTTCCAAGCCTTGAATTGGGTACTGGATGCTACACCCGCAAGGTGGTAGGTTGTGCATAGAGGAATCTTTGAGGACTAGCACGAATGCAGGAGAATGATGCGCACATGATTTGGGAAACCTATAGTGTGATTGGTAGATAAATACAATGGATGGGATGGTCCGCGCACACATCTATCCAGGTGGGTACAGGAATATGGTAAACAACCTGCATGGATACACATGAACTGTGTGTTGGAAAATATGGTCAATAAGCATGTGTTGGATGGGAAAATGTGTGAATGGTTCCTCAAGTTGGAATGACAGACTATGGAGAGAACGGGCACGCAAAAGGTTATCCATGCGGAAGCATTTAACGAAGTGTGCGAAGCACTGAACAAGGTATGTAATGGGCAAAGAAGTGATTGGGACTTGCACATACCAACAATTTTATGGGCTTATAGAAGAACGAGAAAGATATTGATGGAACATACACCTTCTAGGCTGATCTATGGAGTGAATGCTGTAATGCCAATGGAATATATCATGCCTAGCCCGTGCACAGCAACGCTCATGGATATGATGGATCACGGAGCCTTGGAAGAAGGGATCGCACAGTTGGACGAAGAAGAACGCTTGGGACCTGATGAAGAGATGCAGCAGGGTGATCTTAGGCTCCAAGAACTCATGAAGGAAAAAGTTTAGTTGAGGGAGAAAAACACCATGGCAGAAGAAGAAGTCAAGAAGCTTGAGGAAGGAATAAAGAAGGACTTCCTTGATAAGAAAACTGTGGTGATAAAACAGGATGTGCACAATTACATTGACAACTTTGGAGACTACTGCCAAGGGTTGATTAGTGTGATGCCTTGGATCAGGCCGTATATTACTAAAGGGGTCACCGACAGGGGGCACGATGTAGATGGTAAAGTGTACAATGCAGATAGTAAAGTTAAAAGGTGGACTTTTCCTAGGAAAAGTGAATGGCAGTTGGTTGAAGCCATACATGGGTGGCCCCATTATCTGACTAGCCCACTGAAGCACAGTCTTAGTGATCCAGGTAGCTGAAAGAATGCGCAAGACTATAAATAGATGCAGGGAACATAGGAGCAGGTACAAGGAAGCAGTTCAACAGTCTCTAGACAATGCATCCAGGAGGTAAAACAGGCAATAGTTCAGACAGAGTTGGGAGGTCTTCGCGCGAAGATCTCCACACTGACAGAGTGACACAAGGGCGAGTCATGATATTTGTGTTGGGGGCATGTTGGGTGTGGGATCCCCCAAGGCAAGTTTTTGGGCTTAAAGCCCATATTTTGACCAAATCTGATGTAAAGACTCTGTGTTTTGTAGGCGGGAAGTGCAAATATTGTAAATGAGTCATAGGGTTGTCTACCCTCATTTTTGTAATTTAATGTCAGCTTTATAAATCTACCCATGGTCTGCGGACCATGGGATTGTATAAATAGATCAAGGCTCTAAGTTGTAAAGGCTCTAAGTTGTAAAGGAGGGAAGAAGAGAATCAATGGGAAATAGATGAAGAATTGAGTCTTATCTTAGTGTAGAGTCGAGTCTTTGGGTTGTAGAGTAGGAGAAGGCTCTGCAGCTGAGTGCGTAGAGGCATAGTATTCTAGAGCTGAGTGCGTGGACCCCTACAGTTGAGTGCATAGGGAAAATCGAGTTTGTAAACTTTGGAGAAGTAATAAAGAGAAGTTTTACATCATTTCTGTGTATCTTTTTCCTGTTTTGTGCATTGAATGTATCGGATATAAATTGCATTTCTATTGTTTATATGATGCACGAACTTATATGTATGTGTTGATAAAGTGAATATAAGATAAGTATCTGTTTACGTGAAGATAACTAACTGTTATAAGAAGATAAGTAAGATACATGGCGTAACCTGGGGAAGTAGCACAGATCACTTCTAGGGCAATGCGAAATCATTTCAGCCCCTCGTTAGGGTTGCACAAAGGCGATTATAACAGATCGCGAAGGCCTCATGGGTCTGGATAGTGCGTGAAGTGACCTACATGAAGGTATTCATAGTTGGACTAAATTGACCCCTCAGACATCTAAAGGGTGTGGAAACTTGGTTCTAGCATCCCCCCATACTGCGTCGGGTGAGACCTCAGTCCGCACTCCGTGGGCTATTGTCGAAATGGCTAGTAGTACAGGGATTTGTTTGGCTAATTAACTCCGAACCTGGGTTAGGCCCCCTCAAGACAACATGCTAATTTGAGCATCCCATGTCAGGTTTAGGTGAAACAAACGTTATTGGATTCAGAATGACATACACTTCAATTTGGCACCAATTTCAAGAAGTTCTGTGCAATTTTATTTTTGAGCATAAAATCACCTGATCACACCTCCCCACTAGGAACTTTTGGTCTCCAAAGTTTTACTTCCCTAGTCAATATAAAGAGGATCGAACTCAAAAACACCCAAAAACTCAATCCAAATGCAAAATTTTCAATTGGTGCTCTCCTGTTGAGAACGGGTCCCCTGGGGGTCACTTTTGGGGTTAAAAACCCAAGTTTTGGGGTTGAAGGCCTAAAGTTTGTATAAAGAAATGTAAAGTCTCCACATTTTGTGGTTGTAGAGCACAAATATATCAAGATTCGAAAAGGGTTTTCTGCCCTTAGTCTAGATAAGTTGTGTTGGTTTTAGAGATCTTCCCTGGGTCTGCAAACCATGGGAGTGTAAAAAGGAGGCCTTAGAGGAATCTAGGGGAAGAAGTAAGTGAAGTAGAGTGCTTGATGAGTCTGTAAAGAGCTAAGAGCGAGAGTCTTAGCATAGGAAGAGGCTTTGCAGCTGAGTGCACAGAGGCCTAGGGTAGAAGTCCACAGTTGATGTATGGAACCCTGCAACTATGTGCACAAGGCAGATAGAGTCTGTATTGAAAATCTAAATCATCAATAAAGAGAAGTATTCTGAAATTACTGTGTATTTTTCCTCTATGGATCACATATTATTATGTTATGTTAAGTTCTGGGTTTATGTTATAATTCTAATTTGATGCGTGAATATATCTGTTTCTATCTGTTATTTGAACACAAGTAAGAACATATGTTTACACGAAGACAATCTTAAGTGTATGATAAAGTTGGTGAACACTTGAGATAATTTGGGAACTTATACAGTAGCATATTTAGAAAGGTGCGTAAAATCCTGAATCATCATTTAGGGTTGCGCAAAGGATGATAATCTACCTTCGCGAGGGTTCTAAGAGACGCAAGAGAAAGTACATTGATAAGACCTAAATGATTATTGATCTGCGCGAAGGAAGGGTTTAAGGTATCAAGTCGACATCACGACCATTTCAGGGTGCAGAAACATGGTTCCTACACATACTACTTCAAGTGAAAATTTAGTCCACACTCTATGGAATGATGCCAAAAGGGCTAGTAGTATAGGGATTTTCTTGGCTGACTAACACTGAACTTGGGTCAGGGTCCATCAAGCCAACAAATGGTTCCATTGCCCGGAATTCATGGCTGACTTCCACTATGTCTCAATACGAGCATGGAAGGACCCTGAGCAGAAATTGCATGACCTCCCATACTTGGCCAAAAAATATGCAATTGCAACAATCCTCGACTGTTGGATGGCAGATTGGCGCAATGCCACAGACTCGACAGCGGGATCTAGTAAGACTACTGCACAGAAGAAGAAGGAAGAAGCCAATCTAAATATGGAATAGCTGGACACGAAGAGGAAAAAGGAGGCCAATGATAAGGCCAAGACAGAGTGCGCTACTGCACAACAGTCAGGCGAAGAGGAGTGCAGCTCTGACCAGAGTCAGAAGTCGCCTTCCTTGGAGACCAAGGAAGAAGATGATCAGACGGAGCAAGGAGGAGCGGACCTAGAGACGACTCTGTTTTGCACCAAGCGCACTAGATATCCAAAGAAAGTAGGGCCATGGAAGAGGTCCAAGGCTAGCAAGACGTCTCTAGACCTGATCATCCTAATAGAGGGGGCCTTAAATGACGTCGGTGATATGGTGCAGGATGCTACCGTGGAACTGCTGCAATAGTTCAAGTGGCAACAACAGGTGTTTGGTGCTATATTGATGGGTCTACATAAGCTGCAGATCCATGCACCACATATATAGACCAGCGTGACGTTAACCAGCTTGGTCCCTAGCACCTTAGAAGCCACAGGGATGCTGTGTGCAAGGGATCCCCGAGCAATAGTACTCCCGGATGGATCACTAACAATAGAGACTGAAGCCGATAGACCCACTATTAGAGACCTCAAGTGAGTTGGACTCAACTTGGCCGTGCTTCCTAATGAGGCGCTTCACCTTTTGCAGGGTGACGTGATCACGGAACTTCGGGCCTGTGAACAACATGTGTTGCAGGTGATCAGTGAATAGAGGGTCAACAACGCCAAGCTAACCATGTAGAGAGACTCCGCCCTTAACCTTGTAAAAGGCATTATAGACAAGAACCAACACATTGCCACAGTCGTGGCTGAGGCGTGCAGGACTGTCTCAGAGTTGGGCATTCCTAAGGTTGAGCCGATAGATGTGAGGGTTTGGAATCTCACTGCTGGAGTACACGATGCATGAACTGAATTGGAAAAGGTTCAGCTGGAGATGAACCTCAAAATTTCATAGTTGTAGTTAAAGGCCCAACCTTCGACTTCGCCAGAGATTAGAGAGCAGCGCGAGACTGTTGTGAAAGATGCAGTAGCAACAATAGAGAGCACAGTGAAGGACTATACCATGCTCTTCGAGTGGTTGCTTGAGGTAGCCACCTACCTACAAGAAGATCCTACTGTATAGCGGCTGGAAATAGAAGTGCGGGAGCTACAGCAGTACTAGCGCGAAGTCAAAGCGACAACACGTACTGTCGCCATCACGCAGAGGTTAGCTAAGCTGTAGGAGGCCAAGGCATTGAAAGAGCAGGTAGATGCAGCTCCGCACAAGGAAGCCATGCTGAAGGCTCACTTAAAGCCTTGGTTGGATGAGGCCTACTTGATTATGACCACTATTGAAGGCAAGCTGGCTAGTCTGGAGGAGACAGCAAAAGATTAAGTCAGACAGTGAAGGTCCAACGACAGAGAAGTTGGTTGAGGAGATGAAGTAGACGACAACATAGTGCATCGCCAAGGTAGCAGTTGTCCAAGTCGAGTTGGGAGGTCTTCACGACAAGATCTCCATTCCAATAGAGTGACTTGAGGGCGAGTCACCATGTTTGTGTTGGGGGCCAGTTGGGAATGGGTCCCCTGGGGGTCAATTTTGGGGTTAAAAGCCCAAGTTTTTGGGCAAAAGGCTCAAAGTTTGTATAAATAAATGTAAAGTCTCCACATTTTGTGGTTGCAAAGAGTGAAGATATCAAGAGTCAAAAAGGGTTTTCGGCCCTTAGTCTAGATAAGTTGTGTCAGTTTTAGAGATCCGCCCTTGGTCCGCCAACCTTGGGATTGTATAAAAAGGAGGTCTTAAAGGAGTCTAAGTGAAGAAGTAAGTGAAGTAGAGTGATTGATGAGTTTATAAAGATCTAAGAGCAAGAGTCTTAGTGTAGGAAGAGGCTCTATAGCTAAGTGCACAGAGGCCTAGGGTAGAAGTCCGTAGCTGAGTGCGCGAACCCCTGCAACTGTGTGCGCAGGGCAGATAGAGTCTATATTGAAAATATGAATCATCAATAAAGAGAAGTATTATGAAATTACTGTGTATTTTTCCTCTGTGGATTGCATGTGATTATGTTATGTTAAGTTCTGGGTTTATGTCATAATGCTAATTTGATGCACGAATATATCTATTTCTATCTGTTAGTTGAACGCAAGCAAGAATATATGTTTACGTGAAGACAATATTAATTGTATGATCAAGTTGGTGAACACTTGAGATAATTTGGGAGCTTATATAGTAGCATATTTACAAAGGTGCGTAAAGGCCTGAATCATCATTTAGGGTTGTAGAAGGATTATCATCTACCTTCGCGAGGGTTCTAAGAGACGGAAGAGAAAGTACATCGATAAGCCCTAAAGGCTTATAGATTTGTGCGAAGGAAGGGTTTAAGGTATCAAGTCAACATCACGACCATCTCAGGGTGCTGAAATGTGGTTCCTACATCCCTCGATACTACTTTGGGTGAGACTTCGGTCCGTGCTCTACGGACTGATACCGAAAGAGCCAATAGTCTAAGGATTTGCTTGGCTGAAAACACAAACCCTGGGTCAGGGCCCATCAAGCCAACACCTTCAACCCCGTGTTGGGCCGCTAAATTTTCATTATTATTATCACTTTTTAATGCCTATTTCATCCATTTCTAGCCTTCTTTATCACGTCAATTATCATAATTTATCATATAATTCCATTTTATAATTATTAATTCTCTTATGGATAAATATTGTTTTGGACAAATGAAGGAGCATTTTGAAAATCCAAAACATAGGTTTTGTCCAGAATGGACTGAATTAGTTTTGTGATGAGATTTTTTCCAAAATTCGGTCTGTGTTAAGAGAAACAGAAGGTTCTTCGAAGACGATTTTCTTAGATTTGTTGTTGCGACCATTTTCCAAATTCTTCTAGTTGCAATACCAAATTCGACTTGTTCCCACTGAATGTTGATGGAAATATCTTTCAGATATGATCTTTTTAATCAATTTATTTTGTACAATCCAAATTTGTAATGGCAATCAGTTTGTAATCAACTTTTTTGTAACTTCCCTTTGCTCTCTGTGTATTTAAATGAAAACAAAGATCAAAGAGGAGGAGAGGATAATTGGGGATAATTGAGGGGGATAATGAAGGGATAATTGAAGGGGAGTAATGGGGGATAATGTAAGGATAGTTAGGAGATAGGAGATGGAAAATTCTTAGATAGGATGTAGGAGAAGAGATAAGAGATGAGAGATGGGAGATGAATAATTGTTGAATTTGAGGCAAAGCTAAGAGTTTCATTATGTCGTAATAATTTCTCTCATATATTTTAATGAAAAAGCTATCCACTGAGTACTAAATGTGTTACTTGTAATGTGATCTGAATTATTTCTCAAGGAAGAACTGAGTCTTGGGCAATTGGGCCCACTACCTTGGACAGGGTGCTGCCTTGAACATGTAAATTAGTGTAGTTATGTATTTGTTTATTTGAATTTCAATTGTCATTCCTTAAAGTATATTTCCTTTCCTTTAACTAATTTGTTGTTTGCTGCATTTTCCAGATTTGTTATTTCATCCAATTTCCAGATTTCATTTGATTTGTTGCTCTAGATTAGCATTTGAATTATGTTGAGTGAAATAGATTAAATTTCCAATTAAGTAGTGTGTGGTTTATTTTAGAAATGATTCAAGTTGCATGATTAGCCTAATTGTTTTTCCTGTCATTTACTTTCTTCTTTTTAATTTTAGTTTTATTATTCAAGTCTTACATTTTATTTCTTGTTGAATGAGCTTGATAGTATATAACACAATCATATAGAACTAGTGTTAGATGTTGGTATTGTTATGCATATATTTGCCAATTGCGTTTAAAGAAAAAAACGCTCCTTGGGTTGATAATTAATGTCTAGGTATTTAGTTGTTATATTTATTTATTAAGTAACTAATTTTCCCCAATGCCCCGAATCAAGGCACTTCACTTATCATTCTCATGAAGACCTATTATCCTGTTAAGAATTAAGACATCATTCTTATCACTATTATAGGAACAAAATACTGATGAGTGGAATCTGAACACTCTCTTTACTCTCATATTTGCACGGCTCCAAAAACACTTTATAATTAAGTTTAAAATGTTGAAGACAAACTAACCCCATCTTGGAAATAAAAAACAAAATAAACTTGCTTTAACATCTTCAAGCTAAGCTTGTACATAAACAATACACTACTACCTACAATACATAGTCATTTTATACAATCTTGAAAACAAATATTCAATTCACATAAGTTTCAAATCGAATACTTGTATCAGTGAACATATGACAACTTTGAATGATAATATTATACATTCACAAAAGTCCTTAACATGTGGACTATAACAAGTCAATACATAAATCAATGAAAAACATCTACTTGTTGAACATAGTGACAATGAATGTTCACTTTACAAAAATACCTAAATAGGTAATGACAACAAGTAATTACAAAATTTTACAAAACAACTTTACAATAAGTGTACCCAAACTCTGCCTCTCCTAGGCTTATGGGTTCTCTTCCCTCATCTTCTTGTCTTGAAGGTCGCTTAGGATTATGGAGAGTCCTCTTTGCAACCTCTTGTTTCCCTTGCATTATGCAACATAACCTCTTTAGCTTTCTTTGAACGAAGCTTTGGATGCAACTTCCAAAATTGTTCAGTGTCATGTCCATACACCTTGCAATGAGCACATAAAAAACATCTTCTTATCTGCTGACATAGAAGTTATCTATTGCGAAAGAAAGTCATTATGCTTGATGCCCAAAATTTGCAAGTTGTTCAATCTGGCTCTAATACCAAACAACAATTTTTTCAAATGTCTCTTCTTGTCATGAATTAGTATTCAAATGTGATTTAACATAATGAACATAAGAACCCATATTCCATGCAAGCATAAAGGAGAGCAAAACAAAAGGTTTGTTAATGGAGATCCCCCCTCCTGGGATACATCTCTGATCCTGTTGACATGACTAAAACACTCATATATTTAGTATCAAAAAAGTGCATAAACATTTGTTGCAGGTAAATATGTGGCTACTACCCCTACAAGGTAATTTTATCCTACAAATAACTCTCACAACAACAACAAATCATAACATCTCCTACAAATATGACATACTCCAATTAAAATGAGCTAAAAAAATCATGTGAACACTTTAATTCCACATTGAAGCACATAAACAAAACTTCATGATAAGAGAAGTTGAACCTCAATTGAACCCTATGTTATGTAACTAGCTCATAAAATAGAAGAAAATATATATCAACACCTCAAAAATCAACCTCTTTGAGGGGGCAAACTCCTTTACATTACAAAAATGAACAATTCTTCGATGATACAAATGACAAAACCTCCTTTCTATATATAGGAGTATAAGGGGTCACAATATAATCAAAGTCGACATAACAATAATAATATAAGGGCACAACAATAACAATAGTGGGCTTCTATGGGGCACAATAATAACAATATGGGACAATAGGGGCACAACAATAACAATAAGGGCTACAATGACAATAGTAATGGGGGAATCACTAGTATTATAGGGACCTAACATGCCCCTCTCCTCCAAAAGTGTTGTGCTCAACGTTTGAGTAGTTCTAGATGCTTTTGTATAAAATTCTCACCCTCCCATTTGGAACCTTCAGCGGGTAAGTTCTTCCACTTGATGAGATACTCCGAAATTGATCGATTTTGTAGCTGTAGAGTTCTTATTTCTGTGACTGCTTCATGTTGCAATATGATTTTTCCTTCCTCGTCAAGTTCTAGAAATATTGTTTGAACTAGGAGTTTGTCAGCTATAACCTTCTTTAAGCATGAAACATGGAAAACAGGGTGCACTCGGGAAGTTGCAGGAAGCTCCAATTTGTATGCCATAGTACCAATCTTTTGCAACACCTTGTACAGATCATAATACTTTGCTGATAATTTATTATCCTTCTAAGCTTTATTGAGGGACATTTTTTTATATGGTTGTAGCTGTACAAATACCCAGTCACCTACGTTAAAACTTCTTACGCTGCGATGTTGATCTGCCTATTGTTTCATTCTATTCTGTGCCAAAGTGAGGTTATCCTTTAAGAGTTGGAGAACTTGTTGTTGATGCTTGATGTGATCTCCCACTACTTGAATGTTAGAATTTTCTCTTAAATATGATGTGATGGATGGTGGATGATATCAATAAAATGCCATATATGGGATCATTTTTGCTGCAGTATGGAAGGAAGTGTTATACCATGATTCAACCAGAGGCAAAAATTTAACCCATTGTGTCTGTTTATTATATACAAAGCAATGAAGATATCCTTCCAGACATTTGTTTACTATCTCAGTTTTCCCATCAAATTGAGGATGATAAGATGAGCTATGAGCTAACTGAGTACTAAGACAAGAAAATAATTCTATCCAAAAATTTCCAATGAAAATGGGATCTCTATCGCTTACGATAATCTTTGGGTTTCCTTGTAGCTTTTGAATTGTTTCCATAAATGCAGTAGAACCTACACTGGCTTTAAATGGATGCAATAATGCACAAAAGTGTCCATACTTGGTAAGTCTGTCAACTACCACCATGATGACACTCTTTCCTTTAGACTTGGGTAAGCCTATGATAAAATCCATTGAAACCTCCTCCAAATGTTGGCATGGAATGGATAAAGGTTGTAATAGACCCGGGGTCTTAACTGTTTCAACTTTATTTTGTTGGCAAACCAAAAATTCTGCCACAAACTTTTAAATATCCAATTTAAGGCCATCCCAAAAACTTCCTTCTTAATGTTGTGGTAAGTTCTTAAAAATATTGAGTGCACTCCTAAGGGAGAGGTGTGCAATTCCATAAGAATATTTTGCTTGAGTTGAGAATTCTTACATAGGTATAAGTGATCTTTGTACCATAACGAATCATTTTTCCAGCTAAATGTATCAGATGTACTCGGATCTTGTTGTAGATTTTGAATGAGTGCCCACACTTCTTCGTCATTCTTCCATTCATCCGTTGCTTTGTTTATCCAATCCAGTTGGATAATATAAATGGTGCAAATCAATGCTTCCAACATCCTCATCTTTCTTAAGAGTGCATCTGCCACAACATTTTGCTTCCCTTTTTTGTAGATGATTTCAAAGTCACAATCCAATAGCTTTGTGACCCATTTTTTCCACTCTTCTGAGGATAATATTTGTTCTAAAAATTATTTAAGAATATCATGATCGTCTTTTATCTTGAAGTGTCTTCCCATTAGGTAGGGTCGCCATTTCTTAAGTGCATGTAGTATTGCCAACATTTCCTTCTCATAAATAGCTTTGTGTAAATACTTTCCTTTGATTGGATGACTTTGAAAAGTAATGGGTCTTTCTTTTTGCATTAAAACAAAAATAATTCCATTTCCTGAGGCATCACATTCCATAATAAAGGTTTTTGTGAAGTCCGATGTAGCTAAGACCGGTGCTTGGCACATTGCCTCTTTAAGATGTTCAAAGGACTTCGTTGCTTCTGGAGTCCATGAAAATGCATCTTTCTTCAATAATGTTGTTACAGGTGCTGCTATTCGCCCATAATTCTTAACAAACTTGCGATAATACCCTGTCAACTCGAGAAATCATTGCAGATGCTTTATGGATGTGGGGGTTTTCCATTCCTTCATGGCTTTAATTTTTCTATGGTCTACCTTCACACCTTCATGATATACAATATGAACCAGATATTCCACCTCTTGTACTCCAAAGAAACATTTGGAGCTTTTTACATATAATTGTTTCTCCTCAAATAGTTTAAGCACCCTGTCAATATGTTGAACATGATCCTTCCAAGACTTGCTGTAGATTAGTATATCATAAAAAAATACTAACACAAATCTTCTAAGGAAGGGTTTGAATATGGAATTCATCAAACCTTGAAATGTAGAAGGTACATTTGAAGGCCAAAAGGCATGAAAAAAAATCATAATGACCCTCATGAGTTCTAAATGCTATTTTTTGAATGTCTTCGGTCTTCATTCTAATTTGATGATATCCTAAACGAAGATCCAACTTGGTGAAGTAAATTGATCCATGCAATTCATCCAATAATTCATCAATGACAATAATGGGAAATTTATCTTCAATAGTGATCTTGTAGAGCTCCCTATAATCCAGACACATGCACCATGACCCATCCTTCTTGTGCACCAATACTACTGGAGCAGAGAAATAACTTTGACTAGGTTGAATTATACCAGTCTCTAGCATTTTTGCAACCATACGTTGAATTTCAATCTTTTGGGCATAGGGATATCTGTAAGGCCTAATATTTGGAGGAACACTACCTAGAATCAAATGAATAGCATGATCATGATCATGAATAGGTTTGAGGCATTTGGGAGTCTCAAATACCTTGAATGATTGTCCAAGAATTTTTGGAGATCTGGAGAAATACATGATTTCAATATGGGAGCCTCTAGCGAACATAATTGTGCAATTACACCCCATTGTTCTTTCTTTAGAAGCTTTGTCATTCCGTTAGAGCTGATAATCTTTCAAAGTTTCCCTGTGATACCCCTTAATTCAACATCCTTTCCTTTCGAAGAAAATTTCATGAAAATTTCTTTAAAATTAAAATCTATCGCACCTAAGGATTGTAGCCATTGGATTCCTAGTACAACATCAACACCACCCATTGGAATGGAAAGTATTTGGCTATTCAATACGTATTCTCCCATGGATAGCTTGATATTATGGCACTTTCTAGAGAAATTTATGGTTCCTCCACCTACAACCATCACTTGACTCTCTGGTGCTAGATATAGGAAGAAATTCAATTCCTTTGCTATCTTACAATGACTAAAATTATGGGTACTTCCCGAATCAATAAACACTATTACCTTTTTCTTCTTGATATGTCCTTCTACATTGATAGTTTGAGGAGTGGTAATTCCAGCCAATGCATTACAAGATATGGTCGGATTCATTTCTTCTTTCTCTAGGGCTTGTTCTTGGTGTATATCCTCTTCTTTTGATGTTTCTTGTTCCTTTTTTCCTCCTCTTCAAAATCTATGTAAAATAATTTCTTCTCACCACACTTATGACCTTTAGTGTATTTGCTATCCCAACTGTAACAAAGACCTTTTGCTCTTTTTTCTTCCAGCTGTTGTGGTGTCAACCTTATAGGTTGTGGAAGGCTAGGGGCAACAACACTTCCATCTTTATAGTTATGAGTGTTAGGCTTCCTTGCTGCCATATTTTTTCTTTCCATTTTGCTTTCCAACTTGAATGCCTTCTCCAACGAATCAGGTTACCAAAGGTGAACCTCATGTTGGATGTTATCCTTTAAAGTCCCTATGGACACATCAATCCTATGCTCCTCTGGAATATCTTTTACCCTTATATTCAATTTTTTGGAAATCCTCAATATGCTCCATCATTGAACCCTTTTGTTTGAGATTTATCATTTGGCTAAAAAAAGTGTTTCCTTTTGCATCCTCATAATGTGCTACCATTTATTCTGTAAAAATTGCCCAAGTGACAATTTGTTTACGATAGAAAAGTCATCGACACCATACAAATTTATTTGGTTCCAAATATAAAGTTTCAATGCATATCTTTTGTGTGTTTTTCACATTATGGCAATCGAAATATTGCTCCATCTGTAGTATCGATGTTACGGGATCCTTGCCATAAAACTTCTCCATATCAATATTTGGAACATCATGGGTCTTCAATACACTATTAGAGTCTATGAAATCATGATTAACATTTCTTTTGTTCTCCTCATGAGTCTCCTTTACTACCCTTTTTCCATTAGTGAGAATTTCTTGTAGCAAATTTCTCAAATCTATCTTCATCTCTTATGTTGCCTTTAAGTTTTTCTTCTATAACATCCATCTTAGCTTCCACGTATTTCTTTAAACCATCCATGTTAGCTACCATTCCATCCATCTTAGCTACCATTCCATCCATCTTAGCTTCCATGCTTTTATTTAATCTATCCATCTTAGCTTCTATTTCTTTTTGTGAGAGTGAATTTTGTTGCACTTGGTCTCGTAATTTTGATATATCATGTTGCATTTCTTCCTCTTCTTCATGAGTCATGTTAGAGATTTCAGGTTGCTTACTAGGTGTTCCATTTTATTTCTTTAGGGCATCAATTAATGATAATAATTATTCATTATGCCCTTTGAATTATTTCAAACTAATTTCTCAAACCAATCTTATGCAAAATTTAAAAAAAACTACACACCTTTTTTCACTTTGTAGGAGCTTGATATTGAATCTATTGTATCTCTGTAATTTGGGATCTCCAAGGTCTCAAATTTCATCTTGCAGTATCCCTATGGGTCCTCTTTCCAACCCCACAAGTCTTATCAAGATTTGATTATCTAAGGAAGAGTTATGCCAAATCTCCCACGATGATATGATTATTGATTGTTTCAGTAGTGATAAATTATATGAATTTCCACGTGTCACTGTTTCAAACTTAGTACCTAAAACTGATCCAATAGAAACTAAAAGCCATCCTATTTATACAAATTTTTACGAAATTTAAATTTGATGCTTAGAGAGAAAGTTATGACAATTTTCCCTAGGTCACATGTTTGACATATAATTTGGGAGCCTGCAGAAACCCTAACTTCCTTGGATCCTGTCTTTGAAACTATAGAGATAAAAGATCTGAAATTAGGACCCAAGGGTCATCATGATTTTGGCTCAAATGGGTTTTAATTTCAGCTTCTGAAACATCCTAGAAAAAAATATATACCTAAAATTCCACGATGACCTGTTTGGAGCAGCAAAACCTTAGAATCCAAAGCTTTGATACCAAATGTTATGTAACCAACTCGCAAAATAGAAGAAAAGATAGATCAACGTCTTAAAAATCAGCTTCTTTGAGGGAGAAACCTCCTTTACATTACACAAATGAATAATTATTTGATGATACAAATGACAAAACCTTCTTTCTATATATAGACACCTAAGGGGTCACAATGTAATTAAAGTCGACATAACAATAATAATATAAGGGTATAACAATTACAATAGTGGGCTTCTATGGGGAACAATAATAACAATATGGGGATAATAGGGCTGAAAAAATAACAATAAGGGCTACAATGACAATAGTGATGGGGGACTCACTAGTATTATAGGGACCTAACACCCTGCTAGTTATAACTGCTTCAATAGCCTTTTGCAAGTGACACTAGCCCTACAAAGTCTTCTCCATTTCCAAATACCTTTCATAACTGCTTCAAAACCCTGACTGATCCATACACTTCTAGTATCAAACCTGTAAAAAGACTATGTAGATGTGCTCAAATCAGAAATTGGAGGTTAGCAATGGATTTAGAACATCCAAAAATCCCTAGGTAGCCTCTTTTTGAGCTCAATTTGGATGAAAAATCCAAAAGTTATGAGCTTCCATGCAAGCATGAAGAAGAGAAAGACAAAGTTTTGTTGATAGAGTTCACCCCTCCTTTGGGCCCTTGACGTGACTATATGTGGAGGTTTTGGGGCATTAGGTGGAAGGCATATATGTTTGTGGGCCATTATGTGACCGAAACATTGTTTTAAGGGCCTGATGGTTAGGGAGGGTCGTTGGCCTAGCCCTCGGCCCCATGGAGTGCAATAAGACCACTCACCGACTTTTAAGGGGCCTAATCAAGAGGAGTAGGTGTTAAGGCCCAACCCTTGGCCTTATGTGGCCATATGGCCTTAATTTTCGGTCTCAAGGGGTTAAAGGATGAATTAAAGTTCCAACAAAATGCACTAGCGGAGGGTGAAAATGTCACTCTGTTAGCGATTTTTCGGGGTGGATTTGTAGGATAGTTAGCCAGAAGGTCGAATTTGTAGGATGGTTAACAGTCAAGTTCAAGGATGATCTTGGAGCTCATATGTTTTTTATTTTTTTATTTAAATTGAGCTCAGAAAGAGGCTACTTAGGGGTTTTTGGATGTTCTGAATCCATTGGTAACATATAATTTTTGATTTGAGCACATCTACAAAGTCTCTTTGCAGGTTTGAGACTAAATGTGTATGGATCAATCAGGTTTTGGAAGTAGTTCTAGAAGGTGTTTGAGCATGGAGAAGGCCTTGTACGGTTTTTCTCACCTTCAAAAGTCTACTGTAGCAGCTGTAACTTGCAGGGTTCAACTTAGGTTTAAATTATTTTAACATGAAGTTATGTTTATGTGCTTCAATGTGTAATTGAAGTGTGCTTCAAGGGTGAAATAAAGGGCTATACTGACAGAGCCCTAGAACTTAGTGACCTGCATGAAATCAGGAACAAAGGGTATAAACCAACATCACGACCATCTTAGGGTGTGGAAAATTGGTTCTAGCACCCCCCCCATATTGCTTCGGGTGAGACTTCGGTCCGCGCTCTGCGGTCTGATGCCGAAAGGGCTAGTAGTGTAGGCATTTGTTTGGCTAACTAACGGTGAACCTGAGTCAGGGCCCACACAACCAACAAATGGTTCCGTTGCTGGGACGAGAATTTGCATGAGAGATGTGTGATGTCGTATCACTAGAATCTAATTAAGAAAGAGATCGAAGACTGGTTGGACAGTAAGATCCACACATTTGCTATGTAGGAGAACATAAATCTGCGACTGACAAGGGAACAGTGGCAGGACAGGTACCTATATATAGAAATCCATGAAATATTTTTCTGTTCCTTTCTAGTTGAGTTATACGAGTAGATCGCGAAGCTAGCGGATAGCCAAGGGAGGTGGAGACTTGATGACGCTATTGTTTGGACCCTAGAGTTAGTGCAGAGACTGGAATCCTCTGAGGATAAGATCATCCGTGCTATCGATCATTGGCTCGATAGCATCATAGGAGGATTTGTGACTAAATTCGCGGTAGATAACTCAATTATTTACGTTGAGGTGGAGCAACACTTTTTCAAAGGTCCACGAGGTAAAGTACTTGAAGTCTTTGAATACCTGGATTAAGATGTTATTGTGGAAAAAATGGGTTATGAAACTACCTTGATGTTTGGAGCTACGTGAAGTGGAAAGACTTACAGAAACGAAGGAAGAAAGGGTCCTGAGTATAGCCCACTAATTTCACCTCCATTGGGTGATGAAGAGGGAGAAGCGCAGGCTTCTCCATGAAGTGCAATTCAGTTAATAAGACAGGGATTCCCGCGACTACCAACTCCACCCACACCACTTCCAACTTCACCACCATCACGTACAACTTCACCCATACCACCACCGCCTCCACTGCAATTCAACATGGAAAATTTAGTGGAGCTGACTTTGTTTAAAGGCTTATGAAATGAGGACCCGGACCAATTTTGGTTCGTTGTGAAAGCTCTATGGGAAGCTCAAGGTGTCACCAAGTATCACATGAAGAAGGAAACATTGGTTAGTGCTTTGTAGGATCACATGCTTACCTGGTACATCAAGTACTCTAATGATAACCGAAACGTTGGAGTGGCAGACATCCAGACTATGCTGAATAAAGAATTCAGTAGGCCTAGATCTAAGGCATAGTCGATTGAGGGGTTCAAGGAAATCATGATGAAACCAGGTGAGACACCTTGGGAGTTGGATCAGAGGATGAAGTGTAAAATCCACGAAGCCAATATGAACTTAACAGATGGAAAACACCACGAATGGTTTGTGGATTCGCTCTTGCCACACCTAAGGGTTGCACTGTCACAATAGAAGATTACGACTCAAGAAGAGGCCTTGGAGATTGTAATGAGACTGCATGAAACACTGATGCAAGATCTGAATTTGGGGCTTCAGCAGATCCATGCGCAGTTGCAAAATCTTTGCCTTGAAATGCAAAGTTTGAAGCAGGATAGAACAATTCGACCAGAGGTGCGCAAAGAGGTATGGTGCCTAAAATGTAAAGGTTAGGGGCATGACAAAGACCACTGGCTGGTCTTTGTGAACTATATTGCAGGAGGGGGGCCAATGCCTTTGAGGCTAGAGCCCCAAGCAAGACCGAGCGCAGGACCTACTTTGTGGTGTGCTATATGTCAGGTAGCGGGGAAAACATATGACGAATAACTGTCATTTGCTGCAAAAGTTTGTACAAACATTGCAACAACTGTTATGCAACTTCTATAGGTTGGTAAGGCATGATGAGCACAACTGTAGAAGTTATGAATTGATTATGGACATAACACCTGCCTACAGGGTTTAGGCAGAAACGTGGCCCCCTGACCAAAGCATAGGGATGGCATGAACAAGTTTTTAGGGGCATGGACGAGGTCGAGGTGGAGGAGGACCTGCTAGAGGTCGAGGACAACTAATCTACTACAATTATAGAGGACCAGGACACTATGCCCATGAATGCACTAACCCTACGTGACCGTCGTGCAAATATTGTATTCAGTTTGATCATGAGACAGAAGATTGTCCTACATTGATAGCAAGGATACACGACAAAGGGGCACTACCACCTCAACCGACTAAGAACTTGCAGATGATGAGGTCTGAGCCTCGCAAAGAGGATCTGAATGTGAATATAGTGCTCCAAACTGGAATTGCAAAAGGGGATGATAAGGGGAAACAACCCGAAGATAGTGCATGGGTTCATAAAACTTTGGGGAAGGAGGCTGAATTTGATTTCGAATGCGCATGTGAAATGTTCATGGAAGCAAAGAAGAGATTCATTGAGGTCTCTACCTTAGGGAGCAAGGATAAGCCTGAACAGGAAATGGACCCTTCTATGCTTACGAACTTTCTAGAAACTTGCATGAAGCTGTTGCGCGATAACGAGGCTATGAAAGGATTATAGGAGCTTATAAATAGATGCGCCGAAAAAGCTCCATGCGAACCGTGTGTGGTACGAAAGATTGGTAAGCATAAAGCATGGATAGGATGAGAGATGAGATTGACTACGCATATAGGAGAATATGAAATGGATCAGTTTATTTTGGATATAGGCTCAGACACGAGTGTCCTACCAAAGCAGAGTAGGAAGCGGATGGGAAGACCCATGCTGGAGTGGTCTCGGATTCTGTTAAGGATGAAAAATGAACAGAATGTCATCCCCATGGGATACCTGCAAGGAGTAACTATAGATATTGAGGGCATGAGCACATTGGCTAAATTTGAAGTGATAGAAATTATGGATGACAACAACCCCTACCTTGCACTCCTTGGCATTGATTGGCCTATTAACATGAACGGGGTAATCAACCTAAAGAAGTGAAAGATGATATTTGAGATGAAATCGCTCCGCGTAATAGTACCCCTAGATCCTGCGAAAGGATTGCGCTATACTAAACTAGTCCACGATTATCAGAGCAATGACGATTTGGACTGCATATATAAGATAACAATGCGAGACCAAGATTGGGTGAATCCAACATCGAATGGATGAATTACATGGGACCACAAGAGTTCCTGAACCTCAGACTCTGATGAATAATTAGAGTGCTGGCAGAATTAGCTACATGAAGTAACCACGCTGAGCTGTAACATGATGACTTGGTTGCTATGCTGTGTATCATCAGAGGTAAGAGATCTACCCACTTACGATGAACTGAATGATGTAGATGTATTTTTGGATGCATTTGAGAGGGAAGTACCAGAGAAGCAGCACTTCCAGGCTTTGGACTAGGCACTACGCGCTATGCCCGCAAGATGGTGGGGTACGTATAAGTGTAGTTTTGATGATTGGCATGAGTGCAGGAGGGTGATGAGAGCACACTTTTGGAAGCTGAAGGTATGAATGATAGACATGTATGACAAGAAGGACAATCTGCGTGCACACTAGGCCAAATGGACTAAGGCTTATGGAGTGAACCCCCAACCTGAATGGGTGCACTTGTTCTGTGATACTTTGGATGTCATCCTGATGAACTGGTTCTTCGAAACAAAGCTCTGCCATGGCACAGGTCAATGGGATGTTTTGTACGAAGGATTCATAATGATGTTCAACTTTGAGGATGGGTTTAACTGTATTGGTGAAGCGCTACAAGAAGTGAAAGCAATAATATTTAGGGTACCGCAGGATCCTTTAGATCTAATTCGACCTGATTGGACTACTCAGCTAAGGCACGCACTGGAATGCTATGACGTAACTGCTGAAGAAGATGATGAGTATCAACGAAAAATTAATATCCCTGAAATGGAGGGTCATTGTGAGCTTGAGGGACTGCAGATTGAGAATCCTGATATAACCGCGCCACTAAAAATGAAACAGGTAAGTATTGGTATGGAGGCAGAGCCCAAATTTACGAAGATTGGAGATTACTGGGATGATGCGACAGTGGATAAGGTTGCTGAATTGCTCTGCGAATACCAGGATTTGTTCCCTACCAAGTTTACAGAGCTAAAAGGGATAATAGGAGACCTAGGCATTATGAAGATCACGTTAAAGCTCGACATGAAGCCAGTTAAGAAAAGGCCTTACCGTCTTAATCCAAAATATAAGGAGACGGTTCGCTAAGAGCTAGACAAAATGCTTGTGACAGGCATCATTGAGCCCGTAGAACTATCTGATTGGGTAAGCCCAATGGTGGTACAGGAAAAGAATTAGAAGGATGAAATAAGGATATGCATAGATCTCATGAATTTAAATGATGCTTGCATACATGATCCTTTCCAGAATCCATTCACTAATGAGGTGTTGGATAATATAGGTTGCCAGGAAGCATATTCATTCACTAATGGGTTCTCTAGGTAGAATCAAATCAAAATCGCGCCGGAGGATAGAAGCAAGATGACCTTCTTGGCTGAGTGGGGATGTTTTTCAGTAAATTGTAATGCCTTTCGGATTGAAGAATGCACCTGTGATTTTTTCGCGCGTAGTCATTGTTGCGTTCAAGGAATTTATTCATAGGTTTTTGGAGGTGTACTTTGACAACTGGACTGTGTTTGGGCTGGTAAAACACCATGTGGTAAGTCTGCATTTGATGCTAGATACTTGTCGAAGGTAATTTTTGTACAGGTAAATCCCTTCTGCGGACAGAGGCGATCCCACTAGCCTAAATGGGGTCTAGCAACAATCAAACAATGCTAACACGCGGGTTCCTAATTGCAAAATAAAGGCCAAGGATGAGGGCCTACCTCGAATCCAACGCTAGTATTCGTAGAAGAGTTGTCACTCCCGTTCTTTCGCTTTAGCTGGTCACAATCCTCATGATCCTCGTGAATAGACACCTGCACATGCAAAGAACTAGAGAAATACAAGCATAAAATCCAAGAAATGCAACTATGTATCAGTCATAAAGGATACAACTCAAACATTATTATAAAGACACATGGGTGGAACCATAATGATAGTCGTCTATTATTATTGATAAACAAAAGAGAATACAACCAAGTTCTGATGTCAAATCCTCCTTTGGCTGGGTGATCAACAACACATGCCTTACAAAGCTTGTAAGGGATAGGGAATAAGCCTCTCTCTCCTTGATTACTTGGACATGGATCTCCTCCTTAAAGATATAGCCTTATGGGGATGAACAAGGCCTCTTGTAACATGAGCTTAGCAATTCTCAGACTTTGGGACTTAAATTTGGGAGCTTGAAAAGTAGAAATTAACTAACTAGCTTGTCCAAAGGAAAAGAGACAAGCTTATATAGAGGTAGGAGGAGTAGATAAGGACCATCCACCTGATTCATGGGATTTTCCTTATCATTAGGAAGCTTCCATGAGAGGTGGAGAACTACTTCCCTCCTTGGGAGATTCGAAGCCCAACTGAACTAACTCAATCTGGAATCAGTTCATGGATAGGTTAGAAGGAACCTTCGGAAGTTTGTTTGTTAAAAACTTTACCCAACTAGGTTGGCACTAGTGCGACTCTGACACAGAGCGCCAGCTGGCGTGCCCTCTTTAGAGGATTTCCCCCATTGGCGTAAGTGATACACTGTGGAACAACGCCAATGGAAAAAGGGCTATATTTTTGTGTATTTTGCAGAAGGTGTCTTCAGGGCATATGGAGTACATACTCAAGGGAATACAATGCAGGTGTTTTCAAGTTATGTCACTTCTCACAGGTCCCGAAATAGGTCCTCCAATGTACGGGAGAAGGGGTAACAGGGACGGTGACAAAATACTGTGTAACAGATGCCCCCTAAAGCTTGAAGCCCGAGCGAGAGAGGGGTGAAATGCTTTACAAGAACATGGTCTACTGAAAACATGGCCGCTGGAGAACCTATACGAAGTACAACTGATATCTCAAGTACATGATGTACATGGTATGGGCGCAACCATCCATAGCAGAGTACATAAAAATCTGGGTCCCAGGTATGGATGCAACCATCCGATGAGGATCAATGAATAGACTCAAGCATGGTCGCAACCATCCAGTGAATGAGTCATGTAGTGATTATAATAATCCACAAAATGTAACCTGGATCTCAACAGACAAAATCCAGGGTCTTGCGCTCCAACTCGACCCAAACAAAGTACAAGTTCAAGCATGTGAATATAGGAGTCGAAGTCGAACATGCGAGAACATCGTTTGATTACCAGTCAATGATGAAAACTGTTAACAGACGCGAGAGGTACCACCAATAATGACAATGGTCCTCAAGGTACTATAGGTACAATCCATAGCGTGTGAATCAGTGAGCCGGTGTCGAACACCCGCAGAATAATCCGATCGGAAGCCAATGATGAACCTCGCATCGAACACGAAGAACCTGCCATTGAGGCATGCAGGCTCCAAGGTACCGAAAGGGAGTCTCTAGGCCATTTTCCTGGATAATGAGCTGAAGTCGACAAGAAGTGGTCTTTGTCGAAGGCGGGCCATAATGTTTCCCACATCATCGACGCGAGATGGGAAGATACAACTTTTGTGAAATGAGATTTATGAACTATCAAGTGGAGGCGGTTTTCTTGCAGAGGTCAACTTCTCTTGAACATATTGACGGCACGACAGTGAACTTGGCAGTATTTGACATCACTGATCAGAGGTCACGATGACAAGACAATGAGCAGATGAAAGGTCAAACAGGATAACCCAAACCCACGAAGGCAAGTGAAAAACAAATCAGATATCCCCACCCAGACACGAAAGCAGACAAGTGCCATGTTCAAGAGCGACATACTGCCGACACGACTTATGATTATGGTTCCAAAATTTTTCTTTTTCCCCCGCCATTTCTGGCAAGTACCCCGATTATTTTTGGATGACAAGCTTGGCGGGGATAGCATATGCTTGGGAGGCATCATTGCGATGGAATCCAATGTCATTAAGTTTTAACGAGTCTGACAAAGGAAGAAATCAGTGCCTTTTCATGTTTAGAGAGTTTGAAAAGACAACGGAAAAGTAAACTCCAGGGGTGTCCTTTTTCATAAAGTTGTGTCTCTCGAGCCCAAAAAAGTATAAAATAATGCTCGAAAGAACTGCCCGATCATTACAACCGAGGAGTACTTTTCATAAGTAGTGATCTCGATCTGAAAAAGTAAAAAAGTGATCGAAACCACGTCACTTCGTGACCGTTACCGAACTGGAAACGTCAAGGGTCCGACAATCTTTTCGTTTTTAAACAGTCAGAAAAGGGTTTAAAGACGACTGCCTCTCATTTCCATTTAACGAGTCGAGAGGAATAACTCGGTAATCTTTTCATCTTTAAACGGTCAGAAAAGAGTTGAAATAAGACCTCCATTTTTATTTTCTTTAACGAGTCAAAAAGGGAAAAAATACTCGGCAATCTTTTCATATTTTACGAGTCAGAAAAGAGCTTAAAGGTGACTCGTCCTAGAGGAATGAGTG
>APFE031429202.1:23263-37771 GCA_000404065.3 Pinus taeda | reverse complement strand
ATCCGTAAAACTGCTTATACACCTTGGCAATCGTATAGAACCAAGGACTTTCCGTACTGCAGTCAATCTTCCCGAATGCTATGTTCGGTGCATTACGGCTCACAAGGCGGCAGACTCGGCTTCCTATGGATCAAGGATGATAACCTAGTGGAGTCTCCCCTATATACGCGACGATACGTGGGGGCTCAAATCCGTGCTAGACCACTATCGAGTCACAGAAGGAGGAATCACCCAACCGTAGTGTGAAACAACAGTGACTAGGTTTAACGACGCCGGAGCACGTCTCTAGCCTAGACCTCTAGATATTTGCGTTAAGTTCCAATGCGTTTTTAGGTTTATTTAGTTTATTTTATGGTTGATCTTGAATTAAGTTTCGATTTCAGGCCCTATCGTGTGATCTCTCACAATTACTTAGATGCAAACTACATGCCAAAGAATACCATTTCGTTCGATGAATTCTAACTATGAGAAGGTTAAGAATTTTTCGATCAAACAAAATGAACACAAGCAATCAAATAATCTAATGCAGCTAATGGCAAGGAAACGAAACTTTCCTTTTGAGAATACAAATAAATGAAATGTTCTTTTCCCTTTTAACTATTGAATGCAAAAGATATTAGTTTGATTTTTTTTTCAATGGCACAAAGCACTTAAAATGAATTTTGAGAGACAGCAACACCGAGCAAAAGGAATAAAATCACTCAATGAAAACACAACAAAGTTCCCAAGACACCAAAATAGTTTTCCAAATCAAAGGAAAAACAAAGGCTTGTACAAGCTATGTGATCTAAGCTCAACAAGACAAAAAGGAATTAAAACAAGGAGGAAGCAAATCGCTTGGAAAACAACCAAAAACACTTCAACAATCACTGAGCAAGTGTAAAAAGCAAATCTAAAGTTGGCTGGTCAAACGAGAAAACAAGATTCCCATGGAAGGCTTGACACACACACGACCACTAGATGCCCTAGGGCTAGGGTGCGAAATCAATAGAGAAAAGCAAACACCCGGAGGATGGGGGTTAAAACCAGTCAAACAGGGATTTAACACATTCCAACAACTGTAAAAGTCATGGCAAGATACAAAACAAGCAGCGAAAGCGAAGAGGAAGGTTTTTGCAAAACCGAAAAGCAAGCAATAAACGAACCCTTGTGGAACAAGACTTCGTAAGCAGGTATCTCAAAGCTCAGACAATAGAAATCAAGTCATAGACCAGGTGGAAAGAGCAGGGGATAGTCAAACCAACAGGCTCGGGAGACAAAATTGAACAAAATTCAATTCTACAGGATCAACGCGGGTGACCCTCAACAACTGAGCGCTGACCAGACAACACGCGTAGCAACTTTGCGCTGTCCACGCGAAAGTACACAGCTTAAGCGCGCTGGTTCGAATCAAGGTCAGCGCGACTGTTAAACGTACAAGCGCGATGACAGTGAAGTCAAAGAAACAGATACGCGACGTTAGCGCGATTGTTTTGATATAAACCGCGTTGAGGCTAAAAAACAGGAAGAATCAAACCAAAAGCTCCCAGACCAAGGTAATAGCTTTTTAAACAATTAAGGCATTTCCCAGAGTGGACTAGGAAATCTAAAACCAGAGAACTAATCCCCAATCTTTGACAAGAGAATAAAAATCACACTCAAAAACAAGGATGAACAACAAGAGACACAGGCCAGGTCCCCAGTGGGGTCGCCAAATTGTTGGAGAGGTAAATCCCCTCTACGAATAGAGGCGATCCCTACTAGCCCAAAATGGGTCTAGCAACAATCAATCAATGCTACTACGCAAGCTCCTAATTGCAATTAAAAGGTAGGAAATGAACACCTACTTGGATTCCAGCGCTATTGTTTGATGAAGAGATGCCGCTCTCGCTCCTTTGCTCTGGCCGGTCACAATCCTCCACTATCCTCGTGGATGGACACCTGCACACACAAAGAGAGAAACAAACACAAGCACGGAATCTAATAAAAGCAATTATACATTAGTTAGAAAGGATGTAATTCACATTAACCATTACAAAGACAAATGAGAATGGAACTTTAACAGTAGTCATCTATTATTAATCAATAACAGAGAAAGGTACAACCAATGTTCTGACGTTGAGTCCTTCTCAAGAGGGTTCAGCTAGCAAGTCTCATAAGCATTCACCCTTGGAGGTAGATCTCCCAAGACAAACAACTCTCTCTCTCACACAAGACAACAAGACTTCACAACCTTCCTTAAACTCTCTAGCAATCCACACTTATCACACCAACTGCCCACTAGCAGCAGCACTTAAAACACCATGAATTCCACTCTGTCCAAAACTAGCTGCTCATGGTAATGGTAGAGGCTTATATAGGAGAAGGAGTCTCCATGAATGGTGGAAGGATAAGCTTATCTCCAAGAAAGGTGGCTCATATGACGAACAGACATGCCATAGAAGGGAGGGAGACATTCACAAGGCCAACAACCAGGTCTGGAGTCATCTGGAAGGCTGGCTGTTAGAACAAACTCACCCAAACAGGATCAGTGCGGGTGTATAACTGGACTGGAGCGCTGACGTCGCATCTTAATAACGGAGGAGGCTATGTCAACGCGATTTAATACAAACATAGGATGTGCTGGCTCATGAAATTCGACCAGCGCGGAAAACCCGTGTGCTTCCGCGCTGGCAGCGCATCAGTTGCACTATCAGCTGCCAGTCAGCGTGGTTATTTTAATAACAGTCGCGATGATGAAATAAACTTTGGCAAAGAGGGTCATTTGGCCAGTTCAGAGAGCATGAGCATGATGGATTTGATCTCATGACACAGTAGGGAGACTGACAGGGAGACAGTGACAAATTACTGTGTAACATGGGGTTTTGACAAGGTAGGGTTTGGGGTGTTATGTTGACAAAAGAGTGGAGGGATAGGGGATATGGTTTGGTAATATTTTAGGGTAGGGATAATAGGAAAAATGAGAAAGGGAGGATAGGGAAAAATGGTAGGTGAGGGAAAAATGATGGGTGAAATGGAACCTTGGCACTAAAACCACACTTTTGCAACCCTAGCCATCATGGTTTTTGGTGTTTTCTTGTGGTTGATTTTATGAGTTTTGTTGCATTCAAACATCGCCATAAACCACAATATCATTTATAAAATTTGATGAACAAGTCATTGCATAGAGCCTACCTTTCAGTTTGATGGGCTTCACAAAAAATTTGAGGTGATTTGTCACTGTGTCGGCCCTTGGTCTGTGTGTGCTGCGCGCAAAACCCAGTGCGCCGCGCCCTGGGTGTGCACCGCGCCCGTTGAAAATTTGAACTGAGGGTTGGCTCTATGTGCGTCGCGCCCTTTGTGTGCGCCGCGACCCTGAGTATATGCACCGCGCTCCTGGAAACTGCCTTCAACTCACTCAAACACGCACAATGCACACTCAAATCCTTTGCAACGTTTCTCTAAGGCTTGGATTAGCACAATGACTTTGATTTTGATGAAAACTTATATATAAAGCCTTGGAAGTAATGGGTTAAATTTTTGCTTCCTCGAAAACCCATTTTTCTAATGTTGTGTTTTGACACTTTTTCACTGACTTTAAAACACACTGATTTTCAATTTTCCCTTTGAAATTTTAGCTCAAATGATGAAAATTTCGGCACTCTTTGTAGGGATTGCACGACAGGACATTAGGCCATGGAAACCATGACTGCATTTGAAGAAATCAACTGATGACTTTTTTGAAAATTTTGTCGTAAATGACACTGTTTGACTTTTCTTCAAAACAGAGTTTTGAAGAAGATTCGAAGTCTATCTACATGACGATGAAACTCTCTGAATCATAACTGAGTAAGGGCCTCACTCTGGCCTACATGGCTTTGTTTGAAGACCAAATTGATTAATCCCTAGACCTAATGATCGAAAATGACTTTTTCCATTAAAGGACCAGACCTTGACTGTCATGGACTTTGGTGATTATTGACAAAAGACCTGAGCCAACAGGAGCCAGACATGAGGGGAAATGACTAGCATGATTTTTTCAATCAGTTTGCGGCATGCCCCTAGCAGAATGCAGCTGATTGAATTGAGCAGGACACCTAAAAATGAAATGCATAAAGATTTTGATCTCTGACAGAGGACTGACATGACCGACTCTAACATTGGCTCCAATGGGGGACAGTAGCTCCTTGGAGGTGCCAAGAACAACAGATCTCTGGAAGAGCTAGACAATGCCTTCATCCATTGGGCTATGGAGTCATTATTTCGACAAATAACACAGGACTCTGACTCATTTATGAAACTGAAATGACCAAAAAACTGACTCAAACTTGACATTGAAATGACTTAAAGGCTAACTTGACCAACTCTAACAAAACTGAAATAAAATGGTATTTACAGTGACATTGGAAGCAGCGTTAATAACTTAGAAATGGTACCGCTTGAGCAACTAACCATTGATCGGCCCTCCTAGAAAATCTTCCCCGCTCATTTCCTTCAGAAGAAAGGCATTCTGCCCTCGATATGCTGCAATCTTGAAAGGACCTTTCCAGAGGTTCTCGAACTTACCGTGCTTGCCTTTCTCCTCATTCCTTGCACCCCACTTCAGCACCACATCATCCACCTTAAATTTGTCCACCGTTTCCTTTCTGTCATAAATTTTCTTGATTTTCTCCTGCAATTTGGATGTGTTCTTGAAAACTTCTTCTTTGGTCTGCGCAAGTGGACCATTTGATTCAACCTTCTCTGCATGGGATCTTCTTCACTGCCGGCCTCTTGAAGAAGTTTGACTACCGGGGCAGCGAGAGAGGTAGGAAATACTATATCAACTCCATAAACAGGCTCAAATGGTGACGTACCAATGGATTTCTTCTGACTGACCCGATCTACCCATAGTGCATTGACCAACCTCTTATGCCAGCTCTTCTTGTTTATTTCCAGCAGCTTCTTGATTATGTTGACCAATGATTTGTTCAAAGATTCTGCCAATCCATTGCCTTGCGGATGATAGGCAGTTCAGTGACCCAAGATGATGTGATGTTTATGACAAAATTCTACCATCCTTTTTGATTTGAAAGTTGCTGCGTTATCAGTGATTAGCTTATTCGGGCAACCAAAGCGAGACAAGATGTTATTTTCAAGGAATGAAATGATTACCGCATCTATAGCTTGAAAGGAGCACTTACCTCAATGGGTTTGAGTGGTAAAGGCTGTAACTTCCGCTTTCCTTCGAAAATCTGACACTTATGACAGCGCTTGACCATCTTATAAACATCAGCAAACAATGTCGGCCAATAGTACCCTGCTCTCAAAATTTTGTTTGCTGTTGACTTCCAAAAACGGTGACCACCACAGTCTCCTTGGTGGCAATCCTCCATGACTTTCTTTGCTTCCTTTTCCACCAAACAATTTAACAAAACGCCACCGGGATCTTTCCAATACAATGCAGAATTTAGAATACAAAACTTGGCAGCCTTCAACTTGAGTGTTCTTGCTTTGTTTCTAGTCATGCCGGGCGGTGACGACAAATTTTTAAGCACATATATGATATCTAAATACCATGGAGAAAGAGAAAACATTTTAGATACCTGAATTGACGATCCTTCCTCATCCTCATCGGACAAGGCAGCGATCAGATTTATGTCCAAGTCATGCAAGTTTGATTCATCCATTAACTTTTCCAATCCCTGTCCTTTCACTAGCTTTGTGGGCTTTATTTCCACATCATATTACAGCAAGGCTGCAATCCACTTGCCTCTTCTTCCTTCTGGATCGGTCTGCACTAAAACATCTTTGACAACAGCGTTAGGAACATAGGCCAAAATGTGAGAATGTAGAATATATACCCGGAAATCTTTCAATGCCTTCACAAGTGCAAGGGCCTGCTTCTCAATGATGTTGTACTTTAAGGCTGCATTTCTTATAGCTCTGTTGAAGAATGCGATGGGTCTTTCGTGATCCTCTCTTTTCTGTGATAACACCGTTGCCATAGTATGCTCTAAAGCGAATGAAAACAATATGAAATCTTGAGTGTATTCCAGGCTGACTAGAACTGGAGCTGAGGAAAGAGCCAATTTGACAAAATTGAAAGATTTTATAGCCTCCTCCACCCATTTCACTTGGCTTTCCTTCTTAAGCATGTTTGTCATCTCTCTTAGGTGCTTAGCAAGATTAGGTACAAAGCGGCGTAGAAAATTCATCTTACCATTGAACGATTGTATCTTCTTTTTATTCCGGGGCAGATCAATTTGCTGAATTTCTTGCACACGTGCTGGGTCAATACGAATGCCATCTTTTGAGATAACGTGCCCGAGTAGTTTTCCTTCCTCCATGGCGAACAAGCTCTTCTTTGGATTCAGCAACAAGCCATATTTTCTGCACTTTTGGAATGCAATTTTAAGATGGTACATGTACTCTTCATTAGATTTGGAAAACACCGTCAAATCATCCAGATACACCACCAAAAAGACATCCTTCTCATTTGCAAAATCCAAGTCCATTGCACGCTGAAATGTAGCACCTGCATTCTTCAAACCGAAAGGCGTTTTAGCGTAATGAAAGGTTCCCCATGGAGTGGTGAATGCTTCTTATCTCGGTCATCTTCATGGACAGAAACTTGGTTATATCTGGAATAACCATGAAGTAGTGACATACGAGATGCTCCCACTACTCGCTGAAGTATATGGTCCATTTTGGGCAGTGGATAGTTGTCTTTCAATGAAACTTTGTTGAGATTTCTAAAATCAATGCATAAGCAAATCTCACCTGTCTTCTTTCATACGGGCACCAAGTTAGAAATCCAATCTGAAAATCTGATGGGCATAATGATCCCTGATTTGTACAACTTGTTTATCTCCTTTTCAATAGACGGTAGCAACTTTAGATTTATCCTTCTCAACTTCTGTCTTAATGGTTTTTGATTGGGCTTGATGGGTATAGTGTGCTGAATTATATTAGTATCATATGTCTTTAAGTCGGAATAGTCCCAAGCAAACACATCTGCAAATGAAGACATCAAACTGATATATTTATCCTTGATCTTTGGTGGCAATGGTTTGGACAGTTTTACCAATTTAGGATTAGCAGTTGTTCCGATGTTGACATATTCCACACCCTTCTCTGTTGGCTGCAATGTTGGCTTGCGGGCTACATCATCTTGATCAAAGAGTTCTTCTAAAGGTATCAAGCCTTTGGGAATAATGTTATTTTTCAGCTGCAACACGTCCATTTCATTGATCTGCACCTCATATGTACCATTACCTTTACAATCATCATTTTCTTCATCAATTGAGGTCTCTTTGAACTTGCCTTTGTTTTGTAGAAAATCAATAATCTCGTCATCATCTTGGAACACTTGCCAATATCTCTGATTGTCTGGGACGGTTGGACGATTCTTGACATGGATTTCGAATTTATTTCTAGAGTTCATTGGAATCTTCAAATTACTTGCTGCCTTAGCAAGAGCATCAACAATACTATTTTGTATACGAGGCACACATGTCAAGGTGTATTCTGAAAATAGTTTTAGGATGTCTAGAACTGCATTACGGTAAGCTTGCATCCTAGGATGCTTTGCTTGATATTCACCTTTGACCTGCTTAATGACCAATTCAGAGTCGCCATATTCTCAAATCCTCTTAGCATTCACCTTTCTTAGAATCTTTAGGCCAGCAATCAGAGCTTCATACTCAGTTTCATTATTTGAACAGTCAAAAGCCAACTTGTAAGATCATACCCACATGTTACTAGGGACTTTGTTCGGGGCAGAGAAAGGGTTGCGTACCCAAATTCCAATTCCAGCACCATCATTTCCAACTACTCCATCGAAATCCATGGTCCACAAACCTTCTTCCTCCTCTTGCAAGTTTTGGAAATCTGTTTGTTGTGCCTTGTCCGCTTGCTATCCATTATTTTCAGTTGATTGCCCAATGGTGTTCTGCTGTTCTTATTCTTCTTTCTTTATAACTCCTCTGAAATTTTCTGTTATTTTCGGAATATCATCTGCTTCTACTAACTGACTATCTATATCATTGAAACTATCTGAATACACAACAAAAGACTCTAAATCTGTATGTACATAATTAATTGGATGATTTATTGGTTTCTCCTTGCTTGTGATCATGTACTTCATTTTTTGTTCCTGATACAATTCCCTCATTTGTCCAAACATCGGAATTGTTGCATAGGAGAAATCTAGCTATAGTGTCCCCTTCAATTTAGCTACCTAAGACCTGGAAAGAAGCATGCCAAACCTGGGAGGAATATCTGCTACCACAACATCCATCAAAACATTCTTCTTTGGGAGCTGATCCAGACTCACAACCAGGTCCTTGATGAGTCCTATACATCTTACTCTGCTGGAATCAAATGAATAGAGATCATGGTATTGTCGGGTGATGTCCAGACCAAGCTTATCCGTGATAGCCTTGGGCATGAGATTGTGAGAAGCTCCAGAATCGAACATGGCGTTATGTAACGCAAAATCATGCAATCTTAAACTGATATAAAAAGGCGGCACATCACTATCAGGAGACTCACCATTCGATGCTGGCCCAAAAGTCATTTCAGGTTGATCATCTTCGATGTTCACCATGTCGAACATTGGGTCCAAATTCAACATTTTAGATACTTGTCCTCTATAACTGTTGTTATTCATTATTTCAGTCAAGGGGATGGATACCTTCAATTTAGAAATCTCATTCTCTAAATTGAAAGCGGGAATCTTTTCTACCTCTTTGACTGGGATTTATTTCCTTTCCTTTTCTTTTGATGCAACTTGCTGATGTGATTGTTCTACTGATGGCGATTTGCTGCTCTTCGGATCAACCGCCTCCTTTTGCTTTCCTTTGTGTAACTGCTGAATCATTCTTTAATGGATCAACCTCCTTCCTTTTCTGAATTGGTTTGACCGGCACATCTCTGTTTCTAGGTGAATATCGTTGTTGTTGGGTGGACAAAGCATTCATATAGCCTCTTTGGTATTCATCGGATTCTTCCTCCAAGACGGTGTCGCTTGCTAGGATGCAATCTACGTCTTTGTGTACAACTGAACTTTCTACATACTCCTCTTCCTCAGTGAGATAAATAGGCAAATCATCAAGAGTAAAGAGGTGGTCTTCTTCACCTATTACATTCCCATCCTCATCTAATTCTGGTCCATGCACAAAATTTTGCTGCAAAGGTGTCTGAATTGGCTGTTGTGCAGTCTGCTCTTAGGCTCGCTCATCTCTCTGTCTTATTCTATATTGTGGTTGTTCCTGACCACGGAAGTTAGGATTTCTAACTTGTGGCTCCGGTTTGTCAAGTTTCACCCTTTCAAGCATCTGCTCTACCTTTCAAAGTAGCTGATCTACTGAGGAAGATTCTTCTTTTACGGTGACCTTTTTCTTTGCCTTTGCTCTAGCTCTCTTGGTCAGTAGATTTTCTTCAACGTTGAACGCTATCTTCTGCATGTCTTCCATTGTGGTTGGTTCTCTTTCTCTTAATTGATAAGCCATGTCAGCATCAAAACCATCCGGGAAATTCACCATGGCTAGTCCCAAAGGTGGCCTTAGATGATATGGAATTTCGTTATAAACTGAATTGAATCTAATGCAATAGTCTTGGACCAACTCACCAGCATTTCTTTTGATTTGCTCATATTCAGCCAGAATTTGAAGAGGATTCTTTTTCACTTCCCAATGGTTTAAAAATTGTCTTTGTAGGTCAGCCAAGGTAGCTATACGTGCAACCGGCAAACCTCTGAACCATTTCCTCACTTCACTTGCAAATGTCTGTACAAAAAGTCTCATTGCCACATTCTCCGCATTGATCTCATGAAGTTCATAGTAGTTTTCCTTTATTTCCACATGTTGATGAGAAGTAATGCCATTAGGAGTGGCATAAAAAAATGGGATTTTGTTTTGGTGATCTGCGGGCATATCATCTAAAACTTGGGGCAAAACAAGAGGTGCAAAATAGGTAGCCATCACTCTTGGTGGATTTGTCCTCAGAGGTGTTGGAGGAGTGTGCACAGTTTGTAAGGGACTAGAAATTGGAGTTTGAAGCTGAGCTACAATGTAGTTATCGATCGACCGGTTAGCCCTTTCCATCTTGTTGTGGCCACCAACAACCCCCCTCTTTGTTTGGTATTAGCAATAACACCAAGCAAATAGGGGACCCTTAATAAAAATTTAAACAAACATCTTTAGGAACATTTTTTTTTTCCTTATAATTTTATCGCAACGAAGCAATGAAACACTTCTTTTATGAGCATAAAAAACTACAAAGAAACGATGCGAAATTCATCGCATCGCATTCACCATAAGCGCTCTTAAATGAAAAGCTTAAGAAATCTCCGACGGCCGATGTGCGACGTCGCATATCGCAACATCACGTAAAGTAGCACACAATGACTAATATCTGCGATCTGCGATCCACAATCTGCGATCTGCGATCTATGATAAGCGCGAGTTTTCCCTGACGCAGTATTCAAGGAAAGCTGCCCATTAATCAAAATTAAGCGCGCGCCTTAAAAAAGGAAATTAATGATTGTACGAATGACCACCTTTTTGTTTTTCGAAGAGTCAGCTCGCTGTGAATGTCATAATTATGCACACATAAGATTTGAAGCTTTCATGTCAATCTTTATTACCATTACTCTTTTCCTTTGCGCAAACTATAAAACAGGAAATAACATGAAGCAATATGCAGGAAACATCTAAGGAAAAGGGGAAAGCGCCAATGCTCGGAGAACAGAGGAGAAATCTCTTCAGAAACGGGTGCCGCATACGATAGAACTACAGATTCCAGAGTATCACTCAACAGATGCTGATGCCGATAAGTCATCAAAAACTCAGAATCAAAGGCGCACAAAAGCAGCATGATTACAAATAGACATGAAACTCACACGCCAGAAAAGCCTGGAATGAAGAACGGAGGCAGTTTTCAATCCAGAGAATTGTTCAGAAAGTAAAGTCTTCTGACTCATCAAGTCGTTCGCAAAGACAAAAACCGAAATAGAAAAAGCAGAACCAGTTTGAGGGAAATTTGAGTTATTACCAAGTATACACCCAGTCAGCGGGAGATTCTCTAAAATATCTTATAGTTTACCAGAAAGTGGTGCCAGCTCTTGTTACTTCTATTCTTATAGCACACACGAAAGGGGAAGGCAACCAGCCGACTCTACCCAGTCGAATGTTGCATGCTTATAGCACTAGGGAGCAAATACAGAAATAGTTCAAAGTCGGATTTAATTTTAGAAATAGTTTGCTTTATCAGAAGGACGATCATTTGAAAACCGGATCCTAAAAATATGTAATCAAGTTAATTAGCTAGCAGTATTTAAACCCTTCTCAGGCATTTAGAGAAGGGTCCAGAGATTTGTCAAAAACTCGTCCTCAGAACATGCACTTTTGCGCCCTCGGAGGTGGTTTTTATGAATGGATGGATCAAGGTTTATTAATGTTTGCATTTGGTATCTGCTACTGATGTTGCACTTCTGTACTCTTATAAGATGTTAGAGAAAAGAAGAGAATAATCATTGTTGCTTGAAGCTTATGAGTGGAACCAGTCATAAATGGTACTTTTATCTCTTGACTATCTTTGCTTATATTCTTGAAGTGATTTATAGTTTTCAGTTATTTATTTGTTATTGCATAAATGTATGGGTTATCATTTGGCACTTTTGTACGGTGGAGTCATACTATTTATGTCTAACATATGAATAGCTTATTATGCGATATACTGTTCACAATTGTTTTGACTAACTTCTTATGCAAAGTGGTTTATCTTAAATGGTTTCTATTCTTATGATAGCTGAATGATCTTTATTACCAGTTATTGTTCGAAATCTATTTAGATCGCATAATAGAAGATATACACCCCGGGTTAGCGTAGATTAGATGTGTTGTTTCTCATTAAATTACAATAGTATAGAGTAAAGTTAAGGAATATGAATTAGATTAGCTTTAAAATACTCTTAGATCAGCATAGTTCAACTCTACACACACACACCCACCCAAATCGGGAAACTGGTCCCGTTATCCCCAGTCGGACCCGCTATACCAAACAGATAAGGAGCTACAACCAAGGTCCGGACCGGGTGGGTATCCCCCTTGTTGTCGACCCAATTTTCGGGGCTTCAACATATTTGGCGCTAGAAGGAGGGCCTGAACTATGAATGGCACCTAAATCGAAATCTAAATACCATTCTTAGAGTAAATCACCCTCATCAACTCCCCCGACTTCTCCAGTACGTTTAAATTCAGAGTCAGAAGTCAGTCGAATATTAACCGCTGCTACATACCCCAATATTTCAGACCAATCTACCATTGAAACCCCTGAAGTTCAAACTCTTATTCACAAACTCCAGGGATTTCCTATTTTTACACTGGGGTTTGATAAATCTCAAAGCAGCGTGACTTCGCAGTGCAATCCTGCTCATCCCTTGACCAGGTTAAAAAGCGGAAAATTTGACATCCAACCAACTGAATTCCCTCTTCCCACCAGGAAGAGAGCAAGGAAAACATCACTGCAGTCTAACAATGAGACTCTTTCATCTACATCATCCATCTCAACCCCCTCACCGGGAAATCAACTGCTGAAATCTTCATTCCAAACCACTTATCCACCTTCCACAACCCCTCTTCCCCAATCGTCCAAAATCATAATATCTTCATCTTCACATCCTCAAGGATCATCCCCTACACTTGCAATTACTAGCAACTCAAAAATGGCCCAATCTCCATGGAACAACCCTGGAGTGGTTTTAATGCCTCCACCCCTGAGCCAAATACCAGCCCATCCTGAGAAATGGCTACCAAAATTCAACCCAGAAGCAGGCATGCTAGCTGAAGAGCACATTAACAATTTCATGCTCTCTGTCAATCTCAACGGAGTTACCAACGAAGATGCTGTTGTCCGGCTTTTTCCCTATACAATGCAAGGAACAGTCGGGTCATGGTACTTTTCATTACCTTCCGGGTCTATAACAAGTTGGGACATCTTTCAAAATCAATTCCTCACCAAATTTGGTGATGAGAGATCAACGACAACGTTAATCAGTGACTTATCCAATCTTAAAGCCGAAGCTAGAGAACCCATCAAAGATTTCAATTTACGATTCAATAAGATCCTCAAAAAAATCCCCACTGCTTCCCAACCTAGCGAAGAAGTACGGTGTGAATGGTATATCACAGCCTTACCATCAAACTTAGCAGTCTTCGTAGATAGGGCAAAAAAAACAACTTTAGTTGAAAACCTGACAGAGGCGATAGCAGTAGAGAAACGCGTTATAGCCTTGGAGAAGAGATCTGCGATAGAAGAACGCAAATCTAAAAATATCACCTTCAAGGAAGACCCCAAGAAGAAACAGACGAAAGATCCTTTCGATTTAGAAGGACTGCAGAAGGTATTAAAGACCATGTCCAATGAGATGATTGACATAAAAAACAAGTGGCAGAAACTTCTTCAAAAAAGCCCTACAGAACTTTTAAAAGAGGCCCTTCAATGGATGCGAAACCACCCAACGCTATCTCAAATGTCGAATCCGAAGAAGAGGAAGAAGAAGAGAGAACCACTGAAGGGCAGACCGATGATGAAGAAATTGTGGAACTACAAGGAATGTGGGATTTCATCCTCCCACAAGAAGAAGATCAAGAAGCATTTCCGGTTAGCACATGAAGCAAAAACCAACTTGATCCTCCCCAAACTACCCCTAAGCAGAAGGGCGCGAACCCTACAGTAAAAGAAAAAGTCGCAACAAAGAAAACGATCGCTAAGGCGACTCAATCTAGCCCAGTCCAACCAGATCAAACACCTCCATCAAGAACGATAATAGTGTCGGATGAAATGGACTACAATATTATTGAAGACATGAAAAAGACTAGGGCTAATATCACTCTTTATGAATTGAGCAAATTGAAACATCAACAGAAGATAATGATGAAAGACCCCCAATCAACACGGCCATTAAGATTGATCCAAATGACATCACCTTGATTGGAGGAAGATCAAGATCTCACACTCCCCCTTTTCTTCTCACTTATGAAATCTTCAATAAAAACGTGCACAATTGTTTGGTAGATTCTGGAGCTTCAACAAATATTTTACCTAGATCAATATGTGCCAAGTTAAACGTTCAACCACAAAAATCTGCAGTGCGCATTGTTCAGCTTGATCGGTCTCAAGTCGAAGTGATTGGTGAACTTAATCAAGTCACCATAAGATTGTCATCTAACCTCAAGGTATGCCAGGTTATCGACATTCTAGTAGCTAATATCCCTGAATTCTACGGCTTAATTCTTAGCAGGGATTGGTCCGAAAAACTCCATGGATACTTTTCAACTGACTGGTCGCACATGTGGTTACCATACAATGGTAAACCAAATCAAATAAAGGTTGAACGAGAGTTACACCAGAAATACATAGTAACAGAATTGGAGAGAGAAAATGAAGCAATAACATACAACAGTAGCATCATAGGCAATTACTCGATATATTCTTTCCTCGGCAATTTCAATGCTCATACATCACCTTACTTAGAAAATTCAGTTTTGTCCCAAGTCGAAATTT
>APFE031429197.1:112174-122685 GCA_000404065.3 Pinus taeda | reverse complement strand
GGATAGATATTTCTAACGAGCTATCATACGCGTCAAACGGAGATCGTATGCCAAAGTTACGACCCCGGGAAATTGATGTAGCAATTTACCCAAAACGAGGCCCACAATTTGGCGTTTCTCTTCTAGGGTTAGGTTTCAGAATGCGAAGGGTTTTCCATTGTTTCTCAACAATAAATAGGCCTTCGAGCCTCATTGTAATACAGTTCGGAACAGTTCAGAGGCATGTAGCCGCACATCTCTTCTCATAGATAAGCTACCATCGCCCTAGCTGGTTTATTTCCAATTCTGGTTGCAAGCATATTTCAATATTTTCCATTAATGAAATAAAGAATTATTTCCGCTGCATCTTTGTGTATATGGTTATCTCTGTATTTTATTGGGTTCCTATTTAAATCTGGATGACACACCAACCTCACTTCTCGAAGACAACACATACCACTCTCCTATGCTGACAAGCAAGAGTTGAGGCAAATCCTTAAGATAATGGCAACTAGGCCATCATACCGGATGGGACTCCCACACCAAATGATGTGAGGTCTAGTTTGGACTTCATACTAGGGTGATCCCCTTGATGTTAGAGGGTCTAGCACCATCAACATTTATGGCGCTAGAAGGAGGGCAATTAGTTTTATATGGCTAAACATCCTCTCACACTCATTCATCAATGATCTGGTTAAGGCAGTAACTCGCACTCTCTCTCACCTACGCATGATTCTACAGTTGGTTACTCCTCACCTCCTATGACTGAACACGAGATTATGTATCATCACCTTCACTCCATCCATCCCATCACTCGCTAGTTCACGAAAGCAATCGAACTAATCCTAGTCATTTCCACACTTGAAGGTCTGGAAAAAGTTATTGAAGATAGAGAGGAACCTCCGGTCTTTCGGCAAGGTGAATGAGGCACTCTTGTTATCTTGGGATCGGACTCCGATACAGGAGGTGAAGGGGAAGGCAGTGGAGGAGATGGAGCTAAAGACGAACCAACAGACTTAGAGTCGGAACCATCATATTCTGAAAGAGAGGAGGAGGACAAAAAAGAAGAAGAGATGGCTAACCCAAATCTATAATGGATGACCCAGGGACCATTGGTTCTCCCCAGTTTCTTGCACAAGATGTCGAAGTAAGCAGAGAGAATGAACATCAAGTTTAACCCTGACAGCACATAGGCATAAGATCACTTGGACAACTTCTACTACAGTCGCACACCCTCGAGGTAGAATATGATGACATAGCATGTAGATTGTTTCCATGTACCTTGGATGGTTGTGCCATTGTATGGTATCACAACCTTCCACCGAACTCCATATAAAACTGGGGTGCATTCAAACGCATGTTCCTTGAGAATTTCTTTGATGACAAAACCCCAGCTATGTTACTTAAAGAATTGGGAAGCCTAAAGATGGAGGGGAAAGAAAAAGTAAAAGACTTCAATCAGATCTTTACATGGATATTGAATAAATTTTCACCAGACACCAGACCGCATGACTCCATCACAGTTGATTACTACACGTCCACACTGCCAACCAGCATTCTGCAGTTTATCAAGCGAGCTGCAAAACCAACACTTTTGGAAAACTGTGAAGAGGCCATTGTTGTTGAGAAAGACATGGGCGTAATTGGATTCATAAGGGATGACAAATCAGGAAAGGACTCCAAAGATGTGAGCAGGAAGTCCTAAGAGATGGCGAGAAAGGGTAGAGACAAGGAAGCAACTGACATTGAAACCCTCACTCACCTCATCAAGAACTTGACTACAGAAGTGTCCGAGCTCAAACAACAAAAAATGGACACATATGCAATCAGCCATCCACTTGGTAGAGACAAGCAAGCAGCTCATCAGGCAGCAACTGGTTTGCTCCAAAAACTATGCAAAATTTTGTGTTATAGGTTGAACACTGTGTAGATCCTAAGTTTTGTTCATTCCATGAAGAACATCACACTGAGAACTCTTGTTTAGAATGGAAGTGAGTCGCAAGCTCTATATGCAGTCATACACTCGATGCAGAAAGAAATATTCAAGAGTAGTAGGACGACACTGATGATGACGAAGAGGTTTCACCTGATGAACCATCAATTTTTGGGCATGTGGTGAACGCATATCAGTGCTCGCAAGCAATGCTGAAGACAAACACCAAGAAGTAGCCCCAAAAGAAAAATGACGAATACAATCTCAGGAGTAAAGGGGCTCCCCTTACACTTGGGGAAACACAAGAAAAGATGAGACTGTTGATGAGGAAAGCCAATCCAGCGACCGCCCCAAAGAAGAAAAAACAAAACAAGTCCGGGAAGGCAGCGGCGGACAAGAGTACCTCCATGAGAAACAAACTGCATAACACTCCGCCAGATAACACGAACATTAGTCCTACCCCGGACACCTCAGTGATCCTACCACCTCTGGACTACAACATTGTAGATGAAATGAAGAAAACTCGAGCGAACATCAACTTGGTCGAGTTAGCTAAGATCCACAGTCAGCGAGGCATATGGTTGCACGCATTGGGACAGACAACAAGATAGCCTCTACTAGAAAGGGAGCAAGCACACCTCCCAGATCACTTTCCATTGTGCTCACCACTCTCTAGATGGAAGAATAAAACTTAGGTTTCCCTCCATTCTTGCTAACATTTGAAATCTTTAACTATAATGTTCAAAACTGCTTGGTTGATTCTAGCACAGCCGCTAATGTCATGCCAATCTCCATTACTAAAAAGATCAATGCACAATGGAGTGAAACATCTGCGTGAATCATCCAACTTGATTGAACATCGGTACCTACCATTGGTGAACTGCGAGACATGATCATCTAACTATTTCATCACATTCGAGTCCACCAATGCATCAACATAGTTGTTGTGGACATACCGGAAGCTTACAGTCTACTACTCAGTAGAGACTAGTCTAGCAAGTTGGATGAATATTTTGCTACAGATTGGTCCCACATGTGGCTTCCATACAAGGGCAAATGCAACTAAATCCAGGTATTGTCCAAGAGGTATACGAAGCACAATGTTACCCCCCTTAACGGTGAGAATGAACCGTTGGCCTTGGCAGAACTCATGTTTGGCAACTGCCTCCTAGAAACAACATTGGGGTATTATTCTGCATAGCCAGCTCCAATCCCACCAAACACACAGTTGGGACTCCTTCCTTGCCTAACTGATGGTAATGAAACATGTACAATGCATTCTACCAATAGTAGCAGTAGCATTAGAAATGGTAGTAGCAGTGGTACTAGCATGCCAAACGGTCTATGTATAGACAAGCTGTGGGTCATGAATTTTGACGGATTAAAGACACATGACGACTCAAGAACCGAATATATCTCAGTCACCCAAAATAATAAAAAATTAATCATTTCAAGCTTCTTGAAGTCTGATTGTACAAACAACATTACTGAGTATGAAGCACTTGTGTTGGGATTAAAAAGGGCCATCATCCTCAATGTGGTTGCACTCAAAGTGATATTGCACTCCACGAACAGTGTTGATGCTTTCAAGGACACAACAGATGATGGAGATGAGAACAAGCACCCCCTGAAAAATTGTAGCAGATGGCAAGAAAGTCAACCCCATCCCCAAGGGTGTGGTTTCTCTAAACAAGTTCTATGACTTGTAGAACTTTTGTCAAGGGAAAAAAATAGCAGAACCCATAGGTCCACCACTACGAATGGACAGAGAAACCTCGCAACCAATCACGATCCGAATATAGTCAGTCTCAGTACAAACTGCACACCGCAGTCGTGGCAATCTTTTGACCACTTGATCAAACAGTATTGGGATGTGTCCACTTGGGCAGATGATGACCTGAGTACATATGACACGTGAATAATCCAACACGAGATTTCAGGTAAAGGAGGAGCCAAGTCATTACAGCAAAATCTATGTAAAAACACATATGTCATTTGAACTCCTTATACAGAAAAAATTGACTGAGATTTTGGATGTTTGGATTACTTACAAACTTCGCCATCATACATGGGTTTCTAATTTAAGTTGTGCATGTAATAAATCCGGGGAAATTCGATTATGCATTGATTTCAAATACTTGAACTTCTCCTGGAATAAAAACAACTACCATGTGTCATCGTCAGAGCCTATGTTGCACGCAATATCTGAAGCAGTAGTGTCGTCTTCACTTAAAGGTCTTTTGGAATACCACTAGGTTCTAGTAGCAGAACCTGGTAGACTTATATTGGTCCATGAGAAGCCTAACACACACACACACACCATCTATAATCACTTGATGGGAGGATTGACAACCTTCCTGTCAACAGCCAAGACCTCAAGCACTATTTTCAGTAGGTCGGGCTGCGCCCCATGCCATGTACATACTCTGCATGTTGCTTGTTTTTTTAATCTTGTTTCCTTTGCTTACTATCTTTGTTTTTACTTTGTTTGTTCTGCTTACTATTTTTGTTTATGTTTGTTTTGTTTGCTTGATATATTACTATTTTTGTTTCCAGAAATAAGTGTTTCCAACTACTACGTTCTGGATTTTGAATAGAGTATGTGGTTGAAAATTGAAGAGACTTGTGACACTGCAACACTTGGCCAATCTTGTGTCCGTCTTCTCTATGCTTGGTTATAACACTTGGTCAATGAATTCTTGATGGAAAATATGAACCATCTGCAAGGGAAGTTTTGGTCCAACCATGAACTTGTTTCCACACTGGGAAGCCCCATGCTCGTACCCAGCCTTCTTCTTTGTGTGTTCAAGCTCATCTAACTAGTAGAAACGGAGAATGGGAAAATCTAAATGAGAAAACCTATGTGAGAGGTCCTACATGCTTCTTTGAAGGAACAACCTCTCCTGCTCTCAATAAGTTTGGATCCCTCCTCCACCCCAAAATTAAATAAGTTCCTATGCATAGTCCTCTTGAAAAAATACAAAGGTGAAAGAAGAGAAAGGCTTCATGTGCAAAGAGCTGAAGCATGCAACTCCACCGGGGTACTGACTAGGCTCGCTGGTAGTGGAGAAATGCATGTATTCCTGTGTGACTCCATCGGGGAACTGTCCAGGCCTGCTGGTAGCGCAGCAACACTAGAGATGAAAAATTATACTCTGAAAATCTTCAACTCGTGAGCTAAACCACCATTCCCAAATTCGAATCACTATAATCAAGTTGAACTTTTGATTGTGTTTGACTAAGTTGGAAAAAGGTGAACCATGTATGTCCATGGGGTAAGTGGGGAGGTTGAAGTAACCGTGTTACCAAGAATAGTGTCCACTTAGAGCTGCTATTCCCACTAAGACTGGTAGTTATCTTAGAAACAAACAAGTTAAAACTACTTTCGTTTTCCTTTATGAAAAATAGACAAGAGGGGAACAGAGGACACCAACCTTTGTCTTGCGCTTGGTTCCTTGCTCGAATCCTCTCCTTCTCGATAGACCTTTGCCGCTCCTTTGTCTACACAGCTTCAAAGAGAACCTGTGGAATCAAAATAGCATAATACTGTCGAAGAACAGAGATCTATATTGATAAACAACACAGGACCAAATATGTATTAACCACACAAATGCATATACAATCAAGCATACACGAATGTGGAGGAAAACTTGAATAGATTTATTAATATCAAGAATAGCAAGAGGATTACAACCAATTGTTCTGACCCAGCATCATCCTCCAGCAAGAAATCCCTTCTTCACCTCAAGTAAAGCTTAGATCACCCAACACTATGATGTTACACTAGAAAACCAACAGCACTTCTGTACAAGATACAAGACTCTAGCCTCTGGATCTCTGTGATGAGGGATCCACATATAGATGATTGTAGGGGGGTGAGTCAACTTCTGGGATTTTGATTAGTGTCCTCTCTCTGATAGTTCTTGATTCCACTTGGAGATTGATGATCTCTTACTCATCCCTGGTCGAAATCAGAGAGGCAAGTGTCAGAGGGGAAGTTTCTGGAAGATTCTATGATCTTCCACCACGCAAACTGTCTCTGCCATTTGTCCATTCTTGCCCATCACACCCTACAAAGGGGCCATCTAGAATGCATCGCACCCTTTACACTGGTAAGATGATATGCATCACACCCTCTGCACTAGGCATTCAGTATGGTCCAGTTTTGACCATTTCTGAGCAGTTTTCTGTGGAGAACTTCTGGGAGATTATGTAATCAGCTGACCTTGTTCCTTTAGGTAGTGAAGCAACACTTTTAGGGACTTAGGAGCCCTCAATTTATGGACATTTATGATTGGGGTTGGAGTGCCCAAAAATGTCTATAACAGTTGCCCCCTAAATCATGAGGTCGTTAATCTTTTGATGTCGGGTGAAATGCTTTACCATGAGGATCCAAAGTTTTTTCGAGTTGGGAGGCAACCTGTAATAAGATACAATACAATACATTATCTTCATAATATTTTTCATGATCTAGATGAGGCGGGAATTCCCATGCTCAGCTTTATAAATTCACTTTCATGTACATAGGACAGACAACCGTCTGTGTAGCAGACTGATGATTTGGACGGAGTCATCATCCTTTGATTTGGATAATCATCTGTTCGGCAATGATGTACATTTGATGTCCTTATATTCCTGAATATATCGCAGCTCGGATGGATGAAACTAGATCCGGGGTCTTCAAAACTCTTTCCATCTTCACTCAGAGTACAAGTCGATCCATGTGAAAGATGTTCTGGAGTCGAACATGGAAAGACATCGCCTGATTACCAGCCAATGATGTAAGCTATTAACAGGCGTGAGAGGAGTCACCAATAATGACAATGACCCTCAAGGTGCTACAGTAAAATTCACGTGGTGTGAAAAAGGACTTGGCGTCGAACACCACGCAAAATCTCTCAGCCGAAGGCCATTGATGTAAACATGTCGCCGAAAGTGAGAAACTTTCCATTGAGGCATGCAAGCTTCAAAGTACTGAAAGGGGTTGTTCCTAAGTCAAATTCTTGGATAATGAGCTGATGTCGAAAATAAGTGACCTGTCATAGGAGGGCCTTAATGAATTTCACATCTACGACATGGAATGGAGCAAATGATTTTGGAGGTGAAAACGATCTAATGATATAGGGTTCAGGGTGGCGGTCATGAAAGAATGGAGCGTGAATGTAATGTAGAGGATGAGACACAAGTGAATTCTCTGAGCGACTTCTCATGAACATATCAGCGACACTGACGATGGATTGGTAGCGTTAACCCCAAAGATGGATGGTGTGATGGACCAATGGTTATATGACCAGTGAACGGAACAACCCAACCTGACTCGGATGTGGAGAGAAAGTGTAATGTTCAAGAGCGACTTGCTACCAATAAAGTTTCTTCAAGTTTTCTTCCCAATTTTCCCTAGTCATTGTTGACCAGTACCTATTTATTTTTGTCAAGCTTGAGGAGGATAACATATGCTTGTTCTATAATTCGCCCTTCGGGTGAACCTGTCGCTATGTTTTAACGAGCCTAGCAATAGTGAAACTCGTTCTCGTCCATTTGGACAAGTTTGTTGCTATTAGGTTTTAACGAGTTTAAAGACAAAGATAACTCGGTCCTTTTCAATTTTAGAGAGTCTGAAAGGTATGGAAAGGAAACTCCAATGATTCTTTTTCGTCATGTAATCCCTTAGGTCCGAAAAAGCGAAAAATAATACGAAAGGGATGAATTTTCGATAGTTTTAACGAGCCGAACAAGACAAGTGCTCAATCTTTTTGTGTAATAATCCCTCAAGTCCAAAAAGATTAAAATCTAGAGGAGGGATAGCACTTCCGATGACTTTAACGAGCCAGAGAGGCTAATCGCTCGGCAATCTTTTCATATTTTACGAGTCAGTTGAAAAGAGCTTAAAGGACACTCATTTTCCGAGGAATGAGTGATGATTTCGGGTAGCGGCTGATTCCAGGTAAGGTTTGGAATTTTCCAATCATGGCAGTGTCACAAGGATGGCTAACAGAATCACTCTTCACAGATGTTCCTCGAAAGGGGTAAACAATCAAATGGAGGTGAATGATTAGCTAAAACAGAGTGGAGGTGATGATGCAAATATGACCAAGGCTCAAAAGTTGACGATAATGCATTCACAATGGTTATTTATCGGGAATCGGTTCATTTTTTAATGAGCTTAAACTCTGGGGGAAACATTTGCTCATTGCTTATGTTTATTTTTTAACAAGCTTGAATTTCACGTTAAAACTACTCGTGCCAGTCTTATAATAAGGGTATCTCATCTCAGATCCCTTTTTTTATGGAACTTGCACCTTTTAAAGCTTTTCCCCGGATCCTTTCTTTATGCAAGTTAGGAAACGACCAATAAATTGTCACTCTTTGCTTGCATGCAAAAAGGTTTGCATGGCCTGGGGTATAATGAAAAATTTCCAGTTTACCATATAGAAGTTCCTGCTTTCGCAAGATAGTTTCCATCCACATCGCAGATAGAAACACTTCCTGGCTTAGTCCATCTAGACCAGGGTGGTTCTAAATCCCAACCTCCTAACCTTGATAAGGGAATATTATTTTGGTCTAACTCTTTTTTACTGTTAGGATGGGTGTCGAACCAGTCATCTTCCTCCACGGAAACCTACTTTATACCTAGAGTTTCCCTGCCGAAGCAGGCCAAGGTGCATGCCTCCTGGGTTTCAACCATATCCTCCCGAATCATTCGTGCTCATCAGGTGGACGGAATGGAGATCGATGAGACATTCCTTGCATGAAAAGACCATTTAGGGATGGCATTTGACTATTTTCTATGTGTGAACCGGGGAATGACAGCTAGTCTACGAGCTTGACCACTCTGCCTTCATGCGGAAAACACATTACTCTAAAGAGTGAGGAGACAATGGCTTCCATGCAATAAATATAGTCACGCCCAAGGAGTAGATTATAATCTAGGGGTCCTTGGACTACCATAATGTTCTTGTGAATGGTTTTGCCTTATCAAAGTAATGGGCACATTGGGAAGGATCCCTAACGGTCGACTGGTTCCTTTGTCAAAGTCTGTCAAAATTCTCATTTCAGGAAGAAGCGATGGCGAACAAAGCGCTTTCCAAGCAGTTGAGGAAAGGATACTCACAGAATCCCCTTCATCTATGATGGTACCAGCCATGACCATTTTGTAAGCTTGTACAATGATTCAGAATGGTACACTAGCTGGTAAACATGGTCTGCCTAGTAGATTCCAATCGAAGGAAACGACTAGGTTGCTTGGAAGTAGGACAGAATAGACAGTCGGATACAACTCTGATGAACTTCCTTCCTGCGGTAAAGGAATGGGTAGACTACCCCCAAGTTCATCGGAGTTTGTGTTTATGAAAAGAATTTGAACGGTGTCGTTATTTTTCTCTTCAGTGACAGTATCATTTGAAGATGATCCCTCTAAAGGCAAAACCGGGTCGACTACTGCCTCGACCTTTTGACTTTCATCAGGTATGGATTTAGAGGGTTCATTTTCAATGATATATGCTTCAACCAACCACAACAGCGTGTCAGTCGGATTTTCAACCAGTGGTGGACTCGGCAAGAGTTTCTTATATCCAGGAGGGAGTCGTAACAGTGAAGCAGGACAGTCATCCAAAACTGTTTTGGCTTTGTCTAGGAAGGGACAATGGTGGATGGCGTGATAGCCTTCACACAGTTTACAAGGAAATTTGAGATTCCTTTTTTGTCCAGATACTTTGCTTTCACTGGTTGATGATGTACTTTCAACATGATCATCAGATGTTGACGGCACTGGATTGTGCAAACGAGGAGACCAATCCCTTAATATCTGGGGGATGCAATGAAAATCTCGATGATAGTGATCTCCTTTGCAAATGACACATGGAGATTTAGGTTTAGACGGTGCGGTGTGAGGATTTTCGCTAGACGACACATGGTTTCCCCCTTTTGCTTTTGGCTCCTTCTTCTTCTTTTCCTTTTTCTCTTTCTGCTTCTTCTTCTCAGTTACTTGATCTTTAGCTTTACCAGCTTCATCAAGCGAAGAGGAAGGAGGAGAGGGAGAAACGGACGAAGTGGAAGGTTGGGGGGTAACTCTAGTATCACCTAGTTGCTGACTTGACTGTTCAGGAATTACATTATTCTGAATGATAGAGCTAGAGAAGAGCCATACGGGCAAACCAATCGTCAACCCTGGAAGTGACAATGTGGCCATATGGGGTGTACCAACATCTCCCCAAGATGAGAAAGGACTAGGATTTCCTCCAAGGGGAAATCCTTGGTTGGTAGACTCCATTTTTCTCAACCCAAAGACCAATGAGGGAACTTGTGATGTTATTCCGATTAAAATAAATTTTAGACACTTTGACACAACTTGTTTTCTCAATTTTTAAGAGTCGCGAAAAAACAAAAGATGACTCTAGTCGCCTTCAATTTTTAATGAGCCTGAAGTGACAAGTGCTCAGATGGACCTTTTCCTTGAAGGAGTCTAAAAAGGAATGAAAGAGACTTCTTTGGAAATCTAGGCAGAGGGATTACCAAACCAATCGCAAAACTGCAGAATACTTTTTACGGTACGACAGTCAATCTTCCTGAATGTTGTGTTCAGTGCATTGCGATCGATAGG
>APFE031429197.1:57710-78354 GCA_000404065.3 Pinus taeda | reverse complement strand
AATTTTTGACCAAAATGGGTTACAATGGTAAGGGTCTTGGAATCCGTAGTCATAGAATTTTTAATCCTATTAAGATGACAGAACAACCTAGGTAAGAAGGATTATGTTTTGTTCAAGATGAAGTTGGAGAATGCTCCAAAGATGCAAAGCCAAATAATTCTTCAAGTGTGAAATTTGTGAAGAAATGACTCTTGCAAGATGAAGGAGAATCATGTCATGATGATGATGTTGATGGAAAAACATATCCAAAGAGAGATGAACACTTCAAAGGAAGAACTAATCAAGTTCTCTTCATTTTTCTAGTTCTCACCATCAGGTTCATAATCAAAAGGACCATCATAAAAGGAATAAAGGTAATGATTATTCAAAGGATTTCTATGACTAAGAACAACATGATGATTTGAATAGAATGTTGTGGAATGTGTTTCCTTGAATTTTTTTCGTGCACCTAATGATTGTGTATCCAATTGCCAAAAAAGGAAAGCACTAGTCAAGAAAATGAATATGTCAATTGGAAGTGACACCAAGAAAGAAAATGCTCTTCCAAGTCAAAGACATTTTTGCCAAGAAATGCTAACAAAAAAATTTTCCCTCATTGTAATATAAGTGGGCATTGGATCGAGAAATGTTGGAAGTTGCATCCACATCTTCATCTAAAGAGGGAAAAATGTGTTCTGTAATCACCTAAGAAAGAGAAGGAAAAAAGAAAATGTGAGGCACACAATAACCATTCTTGAAACAACTCCAAAAGAAAGCAAAATGTAGAAAGAAAACTCCCTAGCTTGGTTGGGTAAGAAATGATTGGACTATTTGTCTAGTTAAATAATGCATTTCTTTTGTATCTCACATGTTTCATATCCCCACAATTGGGTATTTTGTAAAATTGTTGTTGTGAATAAATCATTGTTATGCAACAGTGTTTTCTTTGGGATTTGATGATATTTTGGCTTGTTGATGAGTCAATTTGTATGGGAATTTGAGCATCGAATTTATGACATATTGTAAAAATGATGCATTTCCTTCATGGATATTGCAGTAAGCATCCTAGACTTTGGGATGAGCAATTGCATTACTTCCAGCATGCCTACAATCATGCCAAGCACTCATCTACGCAAGTATTTCCATTTGAAAAAAAAATGGGTTATATACCAAAGTATCCTTTGTATTTTATCTTTAGTAAAGATTTTGCAGTAGATGGACACAATGATGTGGACAAAGACAAGCATTTCATTGCACAAAAGAAACTAACACATCAAGGAGTGCAATATAAGTTTGAAGAAAGCAAAGAAAAGTACAAAGCAAGGCATGTCAAGCATCAAATTGATCATGATTTCCAAGTGGAAGATCAATTTTGGATGTATATCAGCAAGGAAATACTTCAAGGTGAATATTGTATGAGCCACCAAGGAAATATGGTCATGAAGAGAATGTTCAGATTCCATTTATTGAATACTTTTCTCTTGAATGTTTAGATTAAGTGCAGGAAGACTCAAATCTTGACAGGAGAATTAGAACTTCATGAAGAGGTAATATGGAGTATCTTCAAGAGGGGCTCAAAGGCACAATCCAAACAAAGTAATATGGATTAAGATCGAGAAGTGAGGAAGTTGTAATCTCAGTTACTTGTTGAATGCAAATATCCTTTTGGTGGTCCAAAAGCTTCCCAGTGGGGAGGAATGATCTAGAATGATCCAGGGGATCAAAATATGCTCAAAAATAAAAGTAAGTGGAATCGCCCAAAACCAGTGCCAAATTATAGATCTCGTCATTTTGATTCCAATGATGCTTGAATCACCTCAAACGGATACTATACGAGAAATTTATTACATTCTGAAGTTTTTGGCAAACTGTTAAAAAGTCAACTTGCAGGGTTGACTGGGTGGGACATGCAGTGACATCATGATAACCAAGATGTAAAGATGATGGTGGACCAATCTGGGCTCTAAAAGTGGAAGGATTATATGAGGTTAGGTGGTCATTTTTCATTGGTGGTTGTTGATAAGTGGTCCAATGAGGAGGTGCCACATGGCCCAATGAAAATGTGCCACGTGGCCCTCGATAATTGGCCAAAATTTTAATAGACCAGCCAACTAGCCTTAATGCGATTTGACCCCTCGACATCCCACACAATAATCAAATGCTATATCGCCACACCACACACATGGTTCTTTTTAATTATAGGTCCACGATTATATTTAATGTGGATGTGTCGACGCATTAGGGGGGAGGGGTTGGGCGATTAACCCTGGCCCCGATTCTATGATATCACAGATGACCATGATGGAGTGGCTTGGAAAAGGGGGTTAGGCAGATAGGCCCTAACCCTCAATTCCCACTATAGTTATACAATCACTGGCAGGAGCAAAGGCGGATGGTGCGAGTGGTTAGCCCGGCCCCCAGTCATGTTGACAGGATATCACCACACGCAAAACTAAACCAGTGGGGTAGGTGGTTAGCCTATCCCCTAAACATATTAATTACACATTACCCATGTCGGTGTGAAGTCATAGGGATCAGCAGACAAGTGGGCACGCAGCCCAACTCCTGGCCACATGGCACCCACGTGCCTGAGAGCAGGGCCGAAAATTTGACGCTTAAGAGTTATTGCCACATTTAAGTAGGCAAAAAATTACACTAATTATAGTGTGAATTCCATCGGTCCTAGGAAAAATTCTCTCTTGGCGGTAAGAGAGCAGGTGTATTTCGTTGCACATTTATTCACTCTTGTCATTTTGCAGAACAAATAGGAGAGATATGGAGAAGGAGGCCTAACTTGGTCATTTTTCAATGTTTTTGAGCCCAAGAAGAGCCTACACATGGGGTTTTTAGGTGTTCTGAACACAATGGCAGAATTAGTTTTTCTATTTAAGCATTGTATGTGGGACTTTTTGTAGATCCGGGTCCTTTTATATTGTAGACAAAGATTGTTTTTGGCTTTTTGAGGCCATATGGAAACCTTTTTTACAATGGAAAGGGCCTAGGCAGCGGTTTTCCAGCCTTCCAGACGCATCTGTAGTAGTTTTTTCTTCATTATAGTATCCATTTATAGTTTATTCTAAGTATTTTAGTGAGAAAATATCATTTTTAACGCTTCATTATGATGCAGTTATTTTTGTGCTTTCTTATCTGAGAATGAGTACAAGGACCTGTTGCCACATTCATTGTGACAGTCCTTTTTCTTTTGTTGTTATCATTTCTTTGCTATAGGGAGTCAAATTCTGAGTGATATTTCTCTGAATGAGAGCATTTATTTGCAAGAGAAACAAGTGCCACTCTAGAAGGAGGTTTACTCTACGATTCAAAGATTTGGAATGTATTATTTTTTTTGTTGAGATCAATAAAGAGGACTAGCCATTGGAGCAGGGCCCAGAGACATAACCTAAGAGGGGTGAACTTCTTTATCACATGGTTGTTCATTTTTACCATATTTTGTTTCACACGATTTTGTTTAAACTTTAAGTTCATAGAAAACTTAACTATTCACAATTGTAAAAGTTGCAAACTAAGTGAACTTTTGAAGAGCCAAATTTATCTTGCAAAGTGTCAAAGGACGATCAATTTTTCATTTTTAGATTAGCCACATAGGATGACACATTAGTTTTAATGGATTACATGTTTAGTGACTATAATTTAATTAGTAATCCAACAAATTTTTATTGTCATATAAATATATGGATATATGGGTATCTATATTGTTTGAAATCTCACCTCATAACTTGATCCTAGATCCATAAGTAAGCACAACTTAAACCTCATCTAGGATTCAAGCATCCAAAAAATCAAAATACCATGGAATATTAGTTCTTCTAAGATCTATATGAAATTAAGAAAAGTTGTAATCAAGTATTCTAACATCCAAACATTTTCCAGTGAGCCATTATATGCCAAGTGCTAGACCCGGATGTGATAGTTCATTGTTGAATGAATCTGGCATCCAAGCATCCTAACTATTAAGGAGTAATCTAGATAACACTTTCTCTTTATTCTACATGTAATACCATCATTACCATGTTAGCGATTGAACTTAGTTTCCATGTTAGCACAAAATAACATAAATCCAATAAAGAAATAAAACAACCAAAAGGACTTATCATTGATAATAGACATCTAGAGGAAGATAAATTAAAAAGTGAGGATTTCCTCTAGATCCAAATGTTAGACATTCGAAATTTTCCCATTAAGAAGACTTTTCACTAATGCATTCGAATCTAGATGCCAACATCACATTTCTTGTAATGCGGAGAACTTTATTGTAACTCACTTGTACTATTATAATGTTCATGTGGTTTCATCAAGACATTTCTCAACATCCATTATGACACTTTCTAACAATTTCTCTCATTTGTTGGAGTGTTATAGGATTTTCAACCAAATAGGAATTTTTCATATCTATCTTCATCGATTGACGGAAGTTTAGGTAGGATGGAAGAAATTGACCAAACATTTGCTACATCATCTAGCAAGCGAATATCAACTAGAGGTAAAGAGATTAGAAGAAAATTCCATAAATGCGTGGATTTTCTTCTCGCAAAAGTGGGTTCATGTTTTTATGATAATGAGAGCATAAATGACATCGAGGTTCCCTTAAGGTACAAACATCTAGTGAAATAGTGTGAACCCAAGGATCTTCCCAAACTAAACACTGATTTTTTTTTCAATGAAAGGATATACCACATTTCCCCGTTGTCTTTGGATGGTTTGGGGTTATTTTCCATGGATGGCATAAAGGTTTGTTACGGAGGATTAACTGAATTGATGGACTATATCGAACCTTGTTATAACTACAATGATTGGGTACAACTAGTCTAATATACCAAAAGTATGTGAAGATATGGAGTGGTTGTAAATTATATACAACTAAAATATGATGATGAAAATAAAGGTGCAATGATGTATATTAATGGAATGCCAAAAGAAGCAAGGAATATTTTAGGGTTTATAAATAGTACATGACCCATCACCACAAATAAGAAACCCAATTTCATATTCGAGTGACATGAAGGAAACTGTGAATTCATATGTGCCATTAAATTAATAGGTACAGGGGAAGAGTTGCTCATTGATTATAATTTGAATAGAATATTTACAAGTATTGTTATTATGGGAGTGGTATGCATTCAATTGTACCCAACTTGTAAGAAATGTCTATTGTATGTTCTTATTGTCATTTACTACAATGTATTGTTAGACATATTGTAAGTTGAGGAAACATTTTAATACTTCATGGTCAAAACATTATGTCAGGTTGATCATGGTCAAAGGGAACCAACCTCATAGTAGGTAAACATCAAAGTAGTTGTACGTAAAATAATATAACCATGAGATATATATACAAGTAGCATCTTATCCATTATAGAGTAATTCAAATTGATATTTTTAGGCATCATATAGCTAAATGAAAGATTCACTATGTGTATGGCCAACTTGAGAAAATGCATTCCTTCATCCTTTTCAAAGTATTATTTCTATACAATATGGAATATATGTTGATCCTGTCATAATGCCTCTTGCAAGAGCCTTCCAATATGATGATCTTTTTATAAATTTAGAACCTTTTATATTGGTCATGATATAATGTGAAGTTTCTATATGAATTTAGACATATGTCAGTAGTGGTTTTATTATCAATATAAAGATTATTACTTGTAGATGAATTGCAAATTACACTTATTTGATAAATAGGGCGATAAGGGGAAGGCACCAACGTTAGAGAATTCCACATATGCTCCTGAGGAAGAGGTTACTGAAAAAGCAATTTTTATGTTTTTCAATCTGATCCAAACAACAAAGAAACTTCAAATGAAAGAAAACAAGAAACTTAATTCTTTAGTTCTTATTAAGCCTCAGACATAAGAGATAAAAGGCAAAATCAGAAACTTGGTGCAACAAGTTCACCAGTATGGGGTGAGAAACTCATTTAATTATCCCATTTATTTGTTTATGATTTAGTTATCTTGTCCGTTATAAAAAAACTCTTTATTTTATAGGAGTTTTGGGTGGAGTACAATCCTCATGCTACGACTATGGGGATAGGTGTTGGTAGCAGCATCGATGCTCCATCTATGAGTGAATCACCAATCATTGATACCAGTACACCCGCGCAACCACCCACAACAGAATTTGCACCCCCTAAACAATGTGCATCAAGACCTACACATGATTTTGTGGATGTAAAGCATGATCCGCTTACACAATTTGAAATGAGATTTCCTAGATCTTCCCATGTTACTAACATGGGAACACTACCGATAAGGTTTTTGGTAGATGATGACAATGTCCCATGAAAATAGAGAAACTTCAAGGTATTTAAGAATTGTTTTAAACATTAGGTACATTCTAATTTAAATTAATGTATAGTTTGTGATTATTTTAAACTAATGGTAATATCGTTTTGCAGGAAATGATGTATTACATTGGTATTTGTATGACATAACCTTGGAAATATTTGGGCTCACCATTTGAAGAAACTGGAAATCCCAAAGTTCCAAGTTAAAATATGAACTTATTAACAAGATGGTTTTCTTGTTCGGTGGGGGTACCTTCAACAAATTTGGAGTTACCTCATAGGCAGGCCTACATTTAAAATATTCGCGAGACCAATATATGTCTCAATTGGAAAGGGCCAGATCACATGATCACCCTCCAGCAATTCTAGACATGGAGTGGAGAGAGCTTGTGGCATATGCACATGAGAACACTTTGAAAAGTAGGGAAGACTCCACCCTGACTAGGAAGGTATGAGATACTTTTAATCATGTAATTATGATGCTTTATCATAATTGCAACATCTAACTAAGTTTTTCAATGTTTTAAATATAGGATCCCAGATACTTCCAAAGCCATGATGGCTAGAGTATCTAAACATGGGAAGCTTCATCTTGGCCCAAGTGGTTACTAGAAACTGGCTAGAAAAATTGAAAGCATATAAAAAAAATTTGCATCCAAATTATAAAATCTAAACAATTTTAATTTAATATCATAAAAGAATAAAAATTCATGGTGTCACAAAAAATTTCATGGGTCACAATTCGAAGAGTCTCCCACAGAGGAAGACCTAAAGCTTTCTTTCAAGCATGACTATCAAGTCGTGGTTGAACGTAGGACAAGCTTGGCATCTTCAGTGTTTCACCGCCCAATCTAACACTCAAGCAAATAAAAGCAATGAATATAATTTATAAATGATTACTTGTACAATCTATTGGTTATTATTTTTGGCCATAAAGTAATGTGCTTGATTGTAAAAAGTAGGCAAGCAATGTAGATACAACACATGAGTCTACTGACGATAGACTGCCTGATCTTGACATTGATGTTCAGGTCAGGATTGGAGCTATTTCATGTGTTTTAAAAAAATTGTAGTATGGAATACAATTAAAATATTTAAATGAAAATGGTGTATTAATTATAACCTTTCTTGTTTCTACACCAGAGAATGTACAGGATGAGGCCAGAGAAGAGGAGGAACATATGGCCACATCCAAAAGTATTCTACTTCCCTCCAAAACCGAAGCAGGTAAAGAAAACTCTACTAATCATTTTATTAATCAAATACTTGTAATTATAATAACTATAAATATGAATTTAGCATTTCTTTCTTATTGTAGTTTATGCTCAGTCCCACTTGCAACAGCATAGTCGTAGGACTAGGTCAATAACAAGACATATTACACCAGAGACCACAACAATTGAAGGGGGGCAAGATCAAGACATCCTTGCTAACTACTCATTAAAAACGAGAAATAAAATTGATAAAAAATCATTGCACTTGTTTATTTAGAGCTCTTTTTTTTTAGTACCACATTTTTTACAAAGAGGTTGAATGCCTTATGGCATGTGCACATGTAACTTTAGACTATCTTAATAAAAAGTTATGATTTTTCCATTGCAAAAAATTAGAATGATATTGTTTCATATTGTGTCAACATATCTTTTGTGATAAAATTTATTGAGATAAAATATTTTATGGATGTACGAATGAATCAATGAATGATATGGTGAAAATAGTCCTTCCAATTAATGTCCATAAGCTCACTCTTTTTGCCAAAAGTCTCAGCCTTCTTAGAGATAATGAATTAGGCCTTTGGCCTTTTCGAAGCAGAGATCAAAAATCATTAGAGAAATTTTGAGGTCTAAAATGGACCTCTTAAGGAATACTGTAAAATAACAGTGGAAATAATAAAATAAGATTAGATTATATCATCAAATTTTAGAAGGAAAAAAAGAAAAAACTACACTTTCAACCCATATTTTCAACTTATCTCCCTATTGTTTTACTCAAATTTCGAGAAAGAGCACTCGTCAGATGTGGATTTTAATTCCTCATCCAAGGAGTATCCCATGTTGCATATTTTTGATGGACCCTGCTACACAAAAAATGAGAAATAGATGAAAAAATGTGATTGCAATCACGTTTTTCGTGTATCTCTCATTTTTCATTTAGCAAGCTCTATCAAAAGTATGCAACATGGATACTCCTTGGATGAGGAACTAAATTTTTCATCCAGTGAGTGCTCCCACTAGAAATTTGAGGGAAATCATAGGGAGATAAGTTGAAAATACGAGTTGAAAAATTAGTTTTTTTTTTTTATCTTTTTACTTTTTTACTCCAAAAATGGTGAATCATCCCCCATGGTTTACATCAACATCTTGAATCCTATTGGTTCTTATAAAGTTTATTTTTTTTGTACTTTTTTATTTTGAAGCCCATTTTAGGCCTCAAATTGTTTCTAATGCGCACTTTAATATACACAATTCAGAGGTCTTAACACTTAGAATAGGGATAATTACATTATAGAGGACTTCGATATGCTTTGAAATTGGTTCAAATTTCCAATATCTTGAGAGTAGGCCTCCTGGACCCTCAAAATAGAGCTACAATGCTCTATAACTTCTATGTTGCCTTGAGTTCTAAATCTGGTGACTAGACCTTGATAATGTTACCAAAATTTGAGTCTAGCCCTCTCTAGGATCTTGGCCTAAGAGGAATGAATTCTTCCCAATCGTGTATCCTCTATTGACCTTCCACTTTTCCCTTATACACACAACCTTATCTCTAATACCATGTTGAGAAAACTAGGGAAAATAGAATTAGGGGTTCTTTTAAATGTTTTCTATTATTACATTGACAATTCTTGTGATATTAGATCAGTCCATCATCATTATTATTATGTTGTGTTTATCAAGATAATGCCAAATTTTATAGGTCTTCCTATCCCAAATTCAATGGCTCATGAGGCTCACACTAGTTATTTTCCTCTTGGCACACTTTTCTAGCTAACACAATTCGTGGGAGAGTTTTAAGGCCTATTTGACTCTCGTGACACTAATCTGGAAGTGAGTGACTAGGATACTGTGTAATCTCTGTAGATCTACCTTTTTGGACCTATTTAGAAATGTTCGTTGGATGATTTCAGTAGTCCCTTTTTAGCCCTTCTTGTAGTTGATATGTGACACTTTTGGAGGATTTATTTGAGGTTTGTCATGGGTTTTACACAGGTTATTGCTAAGTCATTTATCTAAGCCTACTTGACACTCGTTGCAAACTCTCATGGAAAATTTTGTGACAAATATGTTGTTCAGTTTGGGCATAATCCTCACCATGAAAACTTTGCTAAGCTAAGCTACCTCTTTGTGGTTAAGATATGAACTATATTCGGTGATATTTGAGCCCTAATACAAGAGCTAAATAAAATTATTTTTGCAGTTTTTCATTGACTACGTCTGAAACTCTTGTGGATGAGGGATGAAAATAAATGAGCCATCCCCACAAGAAGATCGACAATATTTCCCTGATCACCTTTGTCGATATGTAGACATTTTCATATTTATTGGTGCATATTTTTATTTTAGACTTCTGGAAGGTAATTGTTGCCCTTCCAATTTATTTATTTTTTCACACGATCATCGTTACCAAGTTTAGATAATTTATAGCATGCATCATAAAGGAAGAGATTTTCCCAAAACATCACACTTTTAGAAGGTCTAGTGGGATCTATCAATACTCATCGAAGCAGGTCGGGATCATGAGTGCTGAGGGTTTTAACTTGTTCATTTTCTTAGTTCTTAACCAAATCTGTAAGTAAATAATATTAATCAAACTAAGCATTATCAATGACAATATATGCTTATTCATACGTACTTGAATGAGACATTTTTTTGTGTTCTTACAAAGAGTGTCAAATTAAGTATTTTTTTAATTTTAATTTCATATATAGGAGAAATAAAGAGATTATTATTGATGATGAATTCGCTTATGTTAGCCCTAATGGGTATCTCAAGTGGTTGAAGCCCCTCGATGCCATTGTCATGAGGCACAGATTTAATTCTCCTTGGGTCCATCAAACTTTGTTTCTTGAGTTGGTTAGGTGTGTGGCCCCTTAAGGTGGACCCTCCTAACTTAACAAAAGATGCACCACTAGTTATTTGAGAGAAAAAAATTAGTAATGATGAAGTGTTATGGTCCAAAAACATTAAAAAAAATAGGAGTATAGACCTTATACAAAAATGTGAGCATGGAGCACAACTCCAATACATATAATAAAAGGAGTAACTCCTCCATGGAGTAACCATAGTATTGATATCACATAGGTGTATTGATTGAAGCAATAAAATTCCTAAAAATAACAATGATTGAGATAAAAAAGTCATCAAATTATAATTTTTTTAATGACTTCCCTCAAATATTTGATGGAACATGCTAGCCATTGAATATTCAACTCTTATCAGTTGGGATAATCATTGGATAATCGACACAACACTAACGGAACAAAGAATTGGAAATATGACACTCCAGTCAGATAGATTTACAAGCTTTAGATATTTGACGCACAACCAACAAAATGAAGTGCCAAACATATGACACTCCCACTAAGAAAAATTGTTATGCGTCGAATATTCCATGCAACACCATCAAACTGCGTACTTCATATTGATGGAACGACATGTCTAATATTCAAAACTCCCATCGAACTAATTTAATGTAACATCAATTATCCAATGTTGAAACGTTGAAATGGTCGCTCCATACCAATGGAAGGAAGTGTCGCTCCTGTCACACAATCTAAGTAGTTCATCAATTATACGACCCCAAAATGTCATTTTTTTCTCGTCGGCCTAAACTTACCAAGTGTCGAATATCCGACAGGAAAATGTCATAATTTTGCAATTCTGCGGCGATGGAACGTAACATGAGACCTGTCGGATTGTCAAAAGATGTGTTCTCCCTATCGACATTTTGTGCATCATATATCTAATGTATTATAGCGTCACAAAACTGACTTCGAAGCATCGATTTTTTAATGACAAATTTGGACATGTTTTGTCATATAATCGACCTTTGTACCTTCGAATATCTAACGTTTACTAAAGTGTCAAATATTCAACACAATTCCAACAACAAGTTTATGAGCTACAATGTGTCACATAGTCGATGCCAATATGTCGTATATCTTATGAACAATTATCAGATTTTGGTCCCATTTGTACTAGTGCTTCTAAAGTCAAAAGACAAAAAATTATTCTTCAGCTAAAAAAGGTGTGCCTAAGAAAACCTTAATCAAATTATTGGTCCTTCATCTAGTAGTCTTAAGATTCAACCTCACCTTCATCCAAACTTGGATTGTATTTGATAACATTTAATATAAGATTGTTGAAGATATGAAGAAAACTAAGGCAAATATATCACTCTATGAAGTCAGTAAATTAAAACAACATCAGAAATTATTGCTAAATTATTTAAATGCAGTTCCAACGCCCTCATTGCCATCAAAAGTTGTTACAACTAAGGCTTCTAAGTGTAAAACTAAGTCTAAGCCTCCTACTACTTCCTTAGATAGGGTTAATCCAATAGATTCCATCCTCATTGGTGATTGGTCGAATTCTCACACACCTCCCTTTCTCCTATCTTGTAAAGTCTTTAACAAAAATGTTCGTAATTGTCTGGTTGATTTAGGTGCTTCATCAAACATTAGGGTTATTCAGTTTGTTTAAAGTTGAATGTGAAGCCACAAAAATTTTCTATTCAAATAGTTCAACTAGATAGAACAAAAGTTAGAGATTTAGGAGAAATGAATGAGGTATTTATTAGATTTTCATCAAATCCTAAGGTTTTCCAAATTATTGATATTCTAGTTATTTATATTCCAAAGTTTTATGGTCTTATATTGAGTAGAGGCTTGTCTGAAAAACTTAATGGTTACTTTGCTACTGACTGGTCCCACCTCTAGTTACCCTATAATGGAAAACCAAATCAGATTAGGATTGACAGAGAGAAGCACATGAAGTATACAATGACTGATCTTGATGAAGAAAATGAACATGTTCCCTTCATGAATAATATCCTTGGTAATTACTCTGTTGAACCATTCTTTGGTAATTTTTCTACATAGATCTCTCCTCATCCTGTAGAATCTATTTCATCACAAATCGAATTTTTTTCTAGAACAGATTCATCTTGATGTGTAAATATTTCAGATTTTTTTGTAGATAATTCTGTAGATAACTTGCTTTGGATCAAAGTCTAATGAGGGTGCAGTGGTGGGTTGTGTTTTAGTCGGTCCAAAAAATGAAAAAAAAATGCTTACCTACAAAATTGAATTTGAATGCACAAATACTGTGGTAGAATATGAAACACTCATGAAAGGATTGCAAAAAGCAATTAGTCTAGATGTTAAGTTCTTGAAATACTATGGTGATTCAAAGATAGTCATCAAGTAGGTGAGAAATAACATTCATTATGTTTCTAACCAACTCAAACACTATCAATTTTTGGTTCAGGAATTAAAATCTCACTTTTTAGAGTTTAATATTTCTCCTATTCCCATATTACAAAATGATAGTGCTAACTCATTGGCCAATGTTTCTTCTAAGTTGATTCTGCCAAAATACTTTAGTCTTGATCGTTTCTTAATTGAATTGATATTTTGTCCTTCTATTCCTAGAAATATCACCAACTGGAGAGTTTTTAAAGATGATGTTGACATCATAAATTTTCTCACATCTGAAGGGACCTAAAATGAAAAAATTATAGATGAGGACATGCATGATAAGGAACTTTAATAAAACTTATAGAGAAAATGCATTGCCTAAATCAGTAATTAATTTGGAGGATCTCTATGACCTTAAGGACATATTGCAATGCCCAACTAACTACAAAATTCAGAGTTCTACTTTAATTTTTGAGGTTATCATTTGAGGTATTATTGAAAAACCCCAAAATATTAATCTTGGACTAGGTCTCTCTTCTAATGAAAGGCTTGGCTTCATTCATCTTCTTAGTAGATTTAAAGATGTTTTTGCAAGGAGCTATGATGAACTCAAAACATATGATACTTCAATTATCCAGCATACAATTCCCATATTTCAAATGTCAAGCCAGTCCAATAGAAACCCGAGAAAATTCATCCAAACCTTGAGCTTCAGATTAAAGTTGAACTAAATAAACTACTCAAGGCTAAAATCATTTTTCCTGTTAGACATTCCAAGTGGGTATCTAACATATTCCCAGTAAGGAAAAATAATGGTGAGATCAAGATGTGTATAGATTTTAGGAATTTAAATAAAGCATATGAGAAGGATAATTTCCCATTGCCTCCCATGGAGAAAATTTTACAATCAGTAGAAGGCTCCAAATTAATGGCTTTCCTAAATGGATTTTCAGGTTATATTTATATTTTGGTACACCTTGCTAACAGGTTAAAGACCACATTCAAAACAAAATGGGGTACATATGCATATGAGAAAATGGCCTTTTGAGGAGCCACATTTCAAAGAGCCATGGGTATAGCATTTAGAGGTATTATCAAAAAATTAGTGATAATCTACCTTGATGACATTAGTATTTATTCTAAAAAGCAAGGTAATCATTTACAATACCTAAAATAAATATTTGAAAGGTGTAGAAAATATGGATTTCTTTAAACCCTAAGAAATAATTTTTTTCCTTGACTGAGGGTAAGCTATTAGGATTCATTGTTTCTAAAGAAGGTTTCACAATTGATTCTAATAGAATTAAAGCTATTTCTAAAATTTCTCTACCTCATAACAAAAATCCAATGTAATCCTTTATAGGACAAATCAATTTCGTAAAGAGTTTTGTCCCATATTTTTCTCAAATTGTCATGCCATTGCAAAATATGATTAGGAAAAATGCAACTTATAAGTGGGGCATAACTAAGAAAAATGTTTTTGACTGAATCAAGCGAGCCATAGTACAGGATCCTTCTTTGTCTTCTCTGATTATTCAAAAGAATTTATTTTATACACTTTTTCTTCTAATCATTCATATGCAGATGTATTAACACAAAAGAACAATGAAGGAGAATAATCCCTTATTGCCTTCAACAGTTCAACATTACAGGGGCACAACTGAACTACTCAGAAGTCGAGAAAAAAAGCATTTGAATTCTTTAAGTTTTCCAAACATTTTAGAGCCTTTATGTGTAAATATCATACAAAGGTGGTCTTTCCATTTTCAACAATAAGGCAGTTGCTAATTCAAAAATATCTTCGAGAAAAAAGAGAAAATTGGGTCACGTATCTTCAAGAGTGACTTAGAGATCAAAGTTACCAAGATTTTATGGGGACAAGGCTTGTGCAAGTTGATTATTGGTTCTAGTGATACTTCATCAAAAAACATCTTAGATGAACATAAAGAAGTACCGAGGTATGCCTTATCAACTCAAATTCTCAATATGTAGACCTCATCTTTTATTTAACTCATGGGTATGAACCTATTGAATTAGAATCTAAAAATAAAAGAGCCCTGAGATTGAAAGAAAATCAACATCAACTTGTAAATGGAATTCCTTTTCGAAAAAATTATGACTCTGTTTTGCTTAGATGTCTTGAAAATTTTGAAGCTAAAAAGATCTTGCAGGAAATGCATAATGGACCAGCTAGTATACACTATGGAGGTGACACAATTGCACATTAAATCCTACATGCTAACTACTACTAGCCAACCCTATTCAAAGATTCCCATGCTTATGTTAAAAAGTGCAAAATCTTCCAAATAGCTTCAGGCAAAGAGAGGAAGGTTGTCTTACCATTACAACCAACAAACATTGAACAATCTTTTGAGTAATGGGGACTGGACATAATAGGTGAGATCACTCTTCATTCCTCTAAGAAACACAAGTATATTCTCATAACTACAGATTATTTCACAAAATGGGTGGAGGCCATCCCTTTAAAAGTTTCCAATTTGAAACAAGTCATTGATTTTATTGATTAACATATTATTACTAGGTTTGGTCTCCCGAGTTCCTTAATGTTTGACAATGCCTCATATTTTTCTGGTTTTAAATGAGGTTTTAAATTAAGTACTCTACCAATTATTACCCTAAAGGTAATGGACTAGCAGCATCAACCAATAAGAATCTCTTAAGGATTATCAAATGAACCATTGATGAAAATCAAAGAAATTTTTTCCTCTTTGGGCTAATAGAATAAGTTATGAGGAAACACTAGTTACCTCACCTTACTTCCTATTTCATGGGAAAGAGGTAATTATTCCACCAAATATTGCTTTTCCTTCCCTAGCTTTAGTACAGTGGATTGAAGAACATTGTTGTTCATCCCTACAACAAAGATTATCCCATATTTTCAAGCTAGAAGAAGAAAGGGAGAAAGCTAATCAGACTTGTCCTAAACATTATAAAATTGTCAAGAATTGTTCAATAGTGGCTCAATTGGGAATAAAAGTTTTCAAATTGGTGACCTGGTCTTGAAATGGGACAAAGACCATGAAGAAAAGGCTAAACATACTAAATTTAAAAAATTATGGATAGGCCCATTTCATATTGTTGAACAATTTCTTCATCTACCTTTATTGTACAATATCTTTATAATGTCCCAAACTAGGAAAAACAATGATATACAAAGCAAGTAACAAATACAACACCAGAAATTTCAAACATTTAGCAAACATTCATGTAAACTCCATAAATAAGAACCAGTTGATCCATTTTATTAATCAATCGGGGAAAATGTACAATAGTGTGGGAGGAGTGCACTTGGCCTTACCTCAATGGAAAGCATGGCAAAGCATAGGTGTCAAAATAACAAGACAAAGTGCCAGAAATAGTTGCTCCAATGATGCCCTGTGCTGCCCTAGGAATATGCACTATCTTCTAGAAAGAATCTGCTAGAAACCCCACCTGCGGTGCTTGGAAAATTCTATAAAATTAATATCAATCTCCTCACCAAAAACCCAGAAAGGGTTTGGCTTGGTTTTGACCCCAGAAATTCGACCTCCCAAGAGTTGCGTCCTCCTCCAAGTGTTGCAAGGTACGGTATGTCTATAACTCCTGAATAATTCCTCCCAATCACCTAAAAATGGCTGAGAAAATCCTTCCTAAGCCTTCCCTTGTCTCTCCCAGCAATTACCTGCTCCACAGACTGACCCACGAATTCCCACAAGTGCCAAGTGAGGAGCCCCTTCACTAGCCTTGAGTATTGGTACTCACACTGCTCCCAAATAGAAATATCAAGCCCATAATCTTCCCAAAGGCTAGTCTTCCCTGTACTTCCTTCACCAAAACACCTCCGGCAAGTGCACCCCAGATAACCATTGAACTATCTATTGTGTGTTCCATTATTTCATCCCCTTGGAGTCTGCACTGGCTAAATGATGGTTGAGTTATGGGGTCTAAATATCCACCTACAATCTCTCTTAATAATAGAAAGAGGCCTCACTAGGGTGGCACTCAAAGTCCACCAAAGAGGGGGTGAGTTCTCCGCTTGGAAAGATCATGCTAAACAGCGAGTGACCCAGCTAAGCAACTCGAGCAACTAAGGTTGATTTCAATATGTCAAAAAGATTCCAAATGAGGTTGAGCATCTTCTATTTATAACTTGTGAGCCTCTTTTCCCATGTGGGCCCCCCTCCATCTAGCAATTCAACCCTCTGTTAGGTCCTTATAATACTGGTGTATTCCCTCATTTTTATTGTCATTGTAGCCCCCTTATTGTTATTGTTGTGCCCATGTAATCCCCATATTGTTATTATTGTGTCCCATAGAAGCGCACTATTGTTATTGTTGTGCCCTTACATTATTATTGTTATGTCGGCTTTGATTATATTGTGATCCCTTAGAATCCTATATATAGAAAGGAGGTTTTGTCATTTGAATTATCTAATAATTGTTCATTTGTGTAATGTAAAGGATGTTTCCCCCTCGAAGAGGCTAAATTTGAAGTCGTTGATATATCTCTTCTTTTATTTTGTGAGCCAATTGCATAACATTTGGTATCAAAGCTTTGGATTCTAGGGTTTCTCTTCCTTAAACAAGTCATCTTGGAATTTTAGTTATAAATTTTCTTCTACGAGGCTTCAAAAGCTTAAATTTTTATCACGTGGAACAAAATCTCAGAGAAGTTCTTGTAAAAAGTTCAGATCTTGGTTCACTATATTTTCGGAGATATGCTCTAAGGAAGTTAGGGTTTTTACGGGCTCCAGAATTTTGTCTCAAATAGGAGACATAGGGAAAATCGTCATAATTTTTTTCTACGAGGCTTCAAAAGATGGAATTTTTACCATGTGGATCCTAAATCATAGAGAACTTCATGTAAAAAATTCATATCTTTCTTCACTATATTTTTTTATATATACTCTAAGGAAGTTATGGTTTTTGCAAGCTCCACAACTCTGTCTCAAACAGGTGAACTAGGGAAAATCAACATAACTTTCATTTCAAGAATAGGATTTGAATTATGTAAAAAGTGGATGAAAGTACACAAACTATAGTTTTTCGTGTAGAAATTTCAGAGAATAAGGTCAAAAAATTGACACGTGGAACTCCATACAAGTTAGCTCTACTGAACCAGTCTATAACTAGGACATCGTGGGAGATCAGGCATAACTCTTTCCTGAAGAATCAAATCTTTGTCTAAATTATGGGATTATAACAAAGACTCAAAGAGCTACCATAGGACAAAATTTCAGACCTTGGAGATATGAAATTACATAGATACAACAAATTCAATATTGAGCTCCTACAAAAAAAATGTGTTATTTTTAAAATGTGCATAAGTTTTGTTTGAAAAAATAGTTTGAAGTGATTCAAAGGGCACAGTGGAGCATAATTGTCATTAATTGATGCCATGAATAAATAAAATCGAAAAACCTAGTAAGAAACTTGAAATCTCTACTATGACACATGAAGAAGAGGAAGAAATGCAACATGATATATCAAAATTATGAGACCAAGTGCAACAAATTTCGCTCTCACAAAAGGTAATAGAAGCTAAGGTGGATGGTTTGAAGAATGGAATCGGAGCTAATATTAATGGTTTGAAGAATGACATGGAATCTGAGATTGATGGTATAAAATCAAAATTGAAAGGGAACACGGAAGACTTGAAGAAAGACATGGAAGATTTGAAGAAAGACATGGAAGGTATGAAGGAAGGTTTGACAAAGTTGTTATAAGAAAGGCTTCCTAATTGCAAATAGGTAGTAAACAAAACTCATCATGAGAACAAAAAAAATGTTAATCATGATTTCATAGACTCTAATGTTGGATTGAAGACCCACCAAATTCCAAATATGGATATAAGTTTGATGGCAAGGATATCGTAAGATGGATACTACAAATGGAGCAATATTTTGATCTCCATAATGTGCAAAACACACAAAAGGTACGCATTGCAACATTATATTTGTAAATCAATCAATTTGTGTGGTGTCAATGGCTTTTTTCTCGTAAACCAATTGTCACTTGGTTAGTTTTTATGGAGGATATGATAGCACATTATGAAGATACAAAGAGCAACACATTCTTTAGCCAATTGATAAACCTCAAACAAAAGGGTTCAATGGTGGAGCACATTGAGGACTTCCAAAAATTGAATATAAGGGTAAATGATATTTTAGAGGAGAATAGGATTGATGTCTTCCCAGGGACTTTAAAAGATAACATCCAACATGAAGTTCACCTTTGGAAACCTAATTCATTGGAGAAGGCATTTAGGTTGGCAAGAAAAAATGAAAGAAAAATTATGGCAACAAGGAAGCCTAACATTCACAATTATAAATATGGAAGTGTTGTTGCTCCTAGCCTTCCACAACCTACAAGGTGGACACCACAACAATTGGAAGAAAAAATATCAAAAGGGATTTGTTACAATTGTGATAGCAAATACACTAAAGGTCATAAGTGTACTGAGAATAAATTAATTTACATGGATTGTGAAGAGGTGGAAGAAAAGGAAAAAGAAACATCAAAAGAAGAGGATTTACACCAGGAACCAACCCCAGAAAAAGAATAAATGAATCTGACCATATCTTTAATGCATTGGCAGGAATTACCACTCATCAAACTCTCAAGATATAAGTACATATCAAGAATAAAAAGGTAATAGTGTTGATTGATTCGGGTAGTATCCATAATTTTATTAATTGTAAGATAGTCAAGGAATTGAATTTCTTCCTATATCCATCATTAGAGTGTCAAGTGATGGTTGAAAATGGAGGAACCATAAATTGCTATGGAAAGTGCCATAATATCAAGCTATCCATGGGAGAATATGTATTGAATAGTATAATTCTTTCAATTCCAATGGATGGTGTTGATGTTGTACTAGGAGTCCAATGGTTACAATCTTTGGGTACGATAGCTTTTAATTTTCAAGAACTATTCTTGAATTTTTTTTGGGAAGGAAAGGAAGTTGAATTAAGGGGTATCACAGGGAAACCATGAAATATAATCAGCTCTAATGACATGACAAATCTTCCAAAGAAAGAACAACGGGGCATAATTGCACAATTATGTTCACTAGAGGTTCAAACATCGAAGCCATCTATTTCTCCATATCTCCAAAAAGTCTTGGACAATCATTGTAAGATTCATACAATCGAAGATCAACAACAAGTTCTCCAAATCTTAAAGGATAACATCACTTTGGCACAAAATAGAATGGAACAATAGAACAATGTAAACTTTAAAACAGGAACTCTGCCCAAAAAAAACCCAAAAAAAAACATGAAAAACAGTGCTCAAAACGAAAAGTGTGTATACTAGAACCATGGTTTATTTTTTCGGGGTCAATTTTGAACATGTTTTAAAAATAGCAGTGAAAACAAATTTTTTGTACAAAAAACAACCTGAAAATGAAAAGTGTTGATACTAGAATGATGACTTCTTTTTTTAGGTTCAATTTTCAACATTTCAAAAAATGCCAGTAAAACTAAATTTTTATGTGCAAAAATTGTGCAAAAAACACCCTCAAAACAAAAAGTGTTGATGTTGGAATAACACTTCTTCTTTTTGTAGGGTTAATTTACAACATTTTGAAATAATAGTGTAAAAGATTTTGTTTGGAAAACATTAAAATTTCAAAAGAATAATGAAAACATAAAATGAAAAATAAAAACATTTTTTTTAGTAGGTAAACACCCACGGGGATTTGAACCAATGACCTATTGCAAGGAGTGCCTTAATACCGCACTTATTCATTGTCAATCCAAAGCCCCATGGGTTAAAATAAAAACAAAAATTAAAACAATGAAAAAAAACAAAAATAAAAATTGCAAAACCTAAATAAAAATATATATGAAAAACAAAACATTAAAAAAAAAAATCAAATATAGAAAAAAGACAAAAAAGGAAATTTAAACTATAAAAGATAAGAATTAAAAAACTAA